>DWEH01000329.1:0-12414 GCA_018245815.1 Apyrrothrix aesculapus | reverse complement strand
ATTATAGACCTGGCATTTAAGTAAAATGTGCACTTTTTTGGAAATTGATTGTATTTGTATTGACTGCCTCGTTGGTCATGTCGGTTCAAGTGTCAAGCGCGACTGCCGATCGAAAGTTCCCGGGTTCAAAACCCGGGTCGAATACTATTGGATTTTTTAAAATCAGAATTTCTAGTAGTGGCTCAGAGTCTGGATTTGTGCCTGGTGTATGGCAATAGACTCACCACCTATTCCATATTGAGACGTAAACGTAACTGATGCAACATGGGAGTGTACTGCACTCCTCTGCCTACCTCTTTGGGGATTACAGGGGTGACGTTACATTTGATTTATCATAATATCTCATAGTCAGCTAAGTATAACCCAAAAAGAAAATATTACCTATTAGGTTTCCTCAGGTGTGTAAAGTTAGGACCTAGTAAAGGTTTTGTAACAACAGTCACGGATATATTCCCTGCTACTGTAAACTCGCTTTGTCCTATATCCAAATCGATTACAAGCACCGGTCCTTGTGCCACCAGTTTGTTCACATGGTAACGGAGACATGTGGACTTTCCAACATCTTTACCTCCACACATGATTCCCCGGCTCTGGTCTTCTGTAAATCAAATAATATATTGTTAATGTTTTAGTATATCTTGACATTAAGCCCAGCCACAACAATAAAAAAAAAAGTAACATCACACCTGTTATCCCCTAAGGGTAGGCAGAGGAGTGGAGTACACTCTCACATTTCACCAGTTACGTTTATGTCCCACTATGGCATAGTAGGTGAACCTATTGCCATACACCAGGCACAAATCCAGACTCTGAGCCACTACTAGACATTTTGACTAGAAATTCTGAGTTTAAGAAATCTAATAGTACACAACCTGGGATTTGAACCAAGGGCCTCTCGATCGGCAGTCACACTTGCAACCACTCAACCAATGAGGCAATTTAAAGTCCTTCAGACATTTAAAGAGATTGATAAACAAAGATTGATACAATTTTACATTTGAATAGATTGTTAGCTAATAATTTCATGATATTTTTAACTTATGAACATTTTGAACTAAGACTCAATAGAACAGTATGCATGTTCTACAGCCTTCAGTTTATATTTACCAGTTAATATTTTAATACACATACATAAAAATACTTACTCAAACAATAATTATTAAGTAGCTTCCAACAATGTGGCACTTCAAAGATCTTGCGTGGCTGTGTTAAATACACAGAACAATCTAATTTTTCCCAAGCTGTTGTATCACAATAATCTATTTGTTTACTAGACTTAGAAAATAAATTGGTGACAGAGAAATATTCCTCGACAAAATTAATTTTGACACTTCTCAATGGCTCAAGAACTACAACACCATCATGTTCCCGTAATGTTGTTACTATGTCTTCGGCTTCAGGCACACCAAGACCTAATGTTGTTAGTTTGCCAAATAATCCATAATAAGTGTTCTCTCTCTCTACAGTCAATAAGCATTGTGCAAAGTTGTAGTAAGGTGCATACACCTCTTGAGGTTCTTCAGTTAACACATGGCCAAATATTTCAACTGTGCCGCACAGAGCTCTGACTACAAACTTTCCATGTATAAACAATTTTACCGGATGTTTCATTACACACACACAAACATTTCCTATAAAACACATCTTGATTGAATCTTCTAGATTTTGTTTTTTTAATTCGTCTGACACTTCAAATTGTGTAGTATCATTGATACTAATAACACTGCTATCAACAGGCTTTTCATCATTCAAGTCTGAAACTATAGTCTTTTCAATTTGACTGGTGTTATCTGATTTTTTATTGCTCGTATCAGTGACTTGTTCTTGAGGAGCATCAGGAATTTCTTTTTCCACTTTCACTTCAGTAATAGTTATTACTTTGGCTGTATATAAGCTAGTTTCACTCTCTGAAAATTTTAAACTATCATTGTCATATGGAATGTTTTTAACAGTAGAATGTTTGTATTCACCAAGAATCTCATCAAAATTTTGTTGTGGTACATGTGTAGCGTTTATAGAAATGTAGGGTGGAGATAAAACCACTGGCTTAAGAACCATACTCTTTGATAGAGATTTGGTAGAGGTTTCATCTGAAGTAGCACTGGCAGTCTTGTTTTTCTTATTTTTCTTTATCTTGCCACCAGATTTAACTTTTTGTAAAACAATGTTTTCTGTACTTTTTTCTAATTTCCTTTTAGGTACTTGTTTAGGAGGCTGGTTTTTATTTTTTAATTTCTCGTGAATCTTAGAAGCCAATGACCCATCAGGATCAAATTCTTGAGAGCTTTCAGTATCCAATGTAGTTTGAAAAGAAGAACTGTCAAATGATACATCTTCATCACTTTGTAAAGAACTGGGTACATCAGCATCAGTTAGTATCCCATCAGATAAAGATGTATCTGTCTCAAACATAGACTCCTGCCTAGTAGACACTCTCGCATCATCGACTTTATTAGATGGCCTAGTTCCCTTTGGTGAATCACCCACATGCAATTCTTGAATTATACTGTCGATGTCTTCAGAGGAATCGCCGATAGTTGCCCGCGTCGTGTCGTCCGCGCCGCTGGATACGGTCAGATTCAAATCAGAGAAACCACTTACTGACGAGGAATCATCGCTGTTAACGTCTATATCCATAGAACTCTTAATTAGCTCATTGTCACTTTTTTTATACCCATACAACATCTGTTTAAGCTGCTTCTTGACGATGTCTTCCGATTTACTATCCTTTTTGGATGTTTCGGCACCTTTAGCGACATGCGCTTGTTCAAAGAACTCCATATTGTTAAAATAGAAAAACTGTAACTATTAAATCAAGGCGGTGTAATAAGAGAAAATTCACTTTGCAACGTGTAATTTTAAAATAAGTTTATGTTAAATAAATACTGTTTTTCTATTTTTACTAAAGTAGCCGCTAATATAACATACAAACGTATGACATGTGACACTTGCGGCTATTTGTTACGCTTTTGACAATCTATGTCACTTTCACTTGTTAGTCAAAAATGTTCCTTTTTAGGTAATACGATGCTTACTTTGTATTTTATCTTCAACTGCGGCAGATCTCATTCTCTCTACACGATCTTTTATGTTGCACGATTTCGTTCGTTTTTTTCAGAACGTGTCCTTTTATAAATATATTCGAAATACTCTATAGGATTTCCCGATATTTTTCATAATTAACTGCAGAACGTCTCGTTGGCTTGTTTGTTATCGCAAAAACATCGCAATCGCATCTCAAGCTTGTATTACATATAGATGTATATACACGTACAGATATATTCTAACATAAATTCATACGCGTGCGTCCTGAGTATGTGAATTTATACATTTATGTGCTCAGTGCAAGCACATACGAACACATTTATAGCAAGAATGTATTATTTGTGAATAAGCGCCTAGCCACATACTCTTCAACAGGAATGATATTATCCAATTAATGTATTTTTATCAATCCGTGTCAGGGCGGAGTAAGAATATATTCCCCGATGCGTGCCGGGAAACAGGATGTCGTAAGAGGCGACTAAGGCTTGGAGTCTGGATATGTGCCCTGTGTATGATAATAGACTCACTACCTATTCCATAATGGGACTTAAACGTAACTGGTGAAACGTGGGAGTGTACTACACTCCCCTGCCTATCTCTTCGGGGATTATAGGTGTGATGTTCCATTTACGTCTTTTGTTTCTTATCGAAGGCTAAGGCTCACCTATCTTGTTAGATACTAGCTGATAGGAGAGTCTAGTCTCCGAAACCGGCGTGAAGAATGCATGATTGTCGAAAAAGCACAGCAGGTCAGTGAGGACAAAGATATTTGGCACTTGGTGCTCTCTCTGCCTATCCCGTAAGGGACCTGGCGTGAAGATATGTATGTCTTTGTGATCTCACTACTTTTAAAGTAATAATCAATTACAAGTAAATAAACTCTAGAAAACTTCCAAGCTATTTTTAAAACCAACAATAATTACAGCCAATAGGAAGTTTGTAGAGAAAATCTTATATTACTAGGGTCAACAGGGCTTCCAAATAAAAGGCAGAAATTAGTATTTTTGTTTATATATAACTCCTGACGACGAGATAAATACATTCCATGATTGTATTCACATTCAATACAGTCCATACGAATGAAAACTACAAGATTGCTGACAGAAGCATTTACTACAGATAGAAATGCTTCCATTGGCGATCACTTAATATTGGAATTTTGACATAGAATTGTATCCCGTGTGTTGCCGATTTACAACTCATGAGAAACAATCCCAGGTCAAAGCCTAACTTCGTTCATACTAAACTCTTATTGCGCTGTGAAAGTAGAGATAAAGTCGGTAACAATCTTCTTGAGAGAGGCATCCGACTCAGGTGTGATCTGACCGTCCTTAGCGATGGTGCTCAACAAGCCCTGGTGGCTGGTCTTGATGTGCTGGGTGAATTCCTTCTCGAAAGCTGTGATCTTGGTTGGGTCCAGTTTGTCGAGATGTCCACGTACACCACAGTAGATGATGGCTACTTGTTCTTCAATAGCCATTGGCACATACTGGCCCTGTTTCAGGAGCTCAGTCAGACGCATGCCACGATTCAGCAGCTGCTGGGTGGCAGCATCCAAGTCAGAACCGAACTGAGCGAAGGCGGCAACTTCACGGTACTGAGCCAATTCCAGCTTCATGGAACCAGCCACCTATAAAACAATAGTAATGTTAGTTGCATTCTACATGTTTTTATATTTTTTCTATTGTGTATATTAATATTCCACAACTTATCCTCTTTACAACTGAGGCTGGACTAACAGCATATTCTACTATGTTTATGAAGTACAGATGTACTTTTTATTTTTAAATTAAATTTTAAATTTTTAACTTTTTAATTTGCAGCATTTTTTTAAGGAATTGAAGTATTTTGCCAATTGTTAATATCATATCTGTCCATTCATGCAATGACAATTGTAATTGAATACTACAACTAATTAATTTAACTAATTAATTTGAAATCCAAAAACCAATTTCCTTACTAATATTCATGCACTAAGATGGAAATATTTGCATTAGCTGACAAATAAGTAATTTTAAAATGTATTTAACTATTTATGCCCCTTCTTTTTTCTACACAGAGTTCTCCCTGTCTGCGATCTAGCATGTAAAAATAATATTCTTAACTGACCTGCTTCATGGCCTTGGTCTGAGCAGCGGAACCGACACGGGACACAGACAGACCGACGTTGATAGCGGGACGGATACCCTTGTAGAACAGCTCAGTCTCCAAGAAGATCTGGCCATCAGTGATGGAGATCACATTGGTGGGAATGTAGGCAGACACATCACCAGCCTGGGTTTCAATCACAGGCAGAGCAGTGAGGGAACCACCACCCATCTTGTCAGACCTGGAATAACATTATGAACCATATAGGAAGACAGATGTTACGTAAGTAATCAATAATTTGTTTATCTCAGCATACCATTGAAATTTTGCCCTATTCTGCGTTCAATAAAATAGAAAATTTCTACACTCCACATTAATGTAACAGTAATACAATTGCAATAAACTTTAGAGTTAATTATTAGCCATAAATACACGACTGATATTTTGAATTATCCAATATTATGTATTGAGGTATGATATAACATTATTTGAATAGACCTACATTTTGGCAGCACGCTCGAGCAGACGGGAGTGGAGGTAGAACACGTCACCAGGGTAGGCCTCACGACCGGGCGGACGACGCAGCAGCAGAGACATCTGCAGCAACAAACAAGCATTACATAATGTGGTAATAAATTGATTTGAAAAACTCACAACCTAATTTGTGGTTACTGCAAGCAATCCGAATGCCAGTTATCTGAAAATATTCTTTTCAGATGCGAAATCGATGAAAAAGCAAAAGGGTATTTTAACATGTAAATACAATTAATTTATTGCTATTCATTTAGTTTATCTAGATATTAAAATAAAGAATTAATTTATCAAATGAAACATACTTGACGGTAAGCGACGGCCTGCTTGGACAAATCGTCGTAGATGATGAGGGCGTGCTTGCCGTTGTCACGGAAGAACTCTCCCATGGCACAGCCAGAGTAGGGAGCCAGGTACTGCAGGGGGGCGGCGTCCGAAGCGGTAGCAGACACGATGATGGTGTAGTTAATGGCGCCTGAAACCATCGCCTTGGCAGTGAATTTTGTATAATAAAGCTGTGGTAAATCACTATATTTCACAACATGGTATCACAACCAGGACCTTTGCTTAACTGAAACACGATGCATATTAAATTTTTTTAATTAGCCCAAATATGATTGCCTGTGCATTATTTCTTTTTTATTATATCATCACGTCAGCTCCCTCATAGGGAAGACAAAGAGCACCAAGTTTATAGTTAAGACATAAACCCACCAGCATCAGTCAGCCTCTTTACAATCTGGGCGACAGTGGATCTCTTCTGTCCGATGGCGACGTAGATGCAGTACAGCTTCTTCTTCTCATCCTCGCCCTTGTTGAATCGCTGCTGGTTGATGATGGTGTCAATGGCCAACGCAGTCTTACCAGTCTGACGGTCACCAATAATCAACTCACGCTGACCACGACCAATGGGTACCAGGGAGTCCACGGCTTTGATACCTGTGTGAGAAAATTGCATATTTGTTGCGACACAATGAATAATAAGTTGTCCTGTAGCCTTATACAATCATTGTTATATGAAAATATTATAATAATG
Organism: Apyrrothrix aesculapus; assembly: GCA_018245815.1. Taxonomy (NCBI): domain Eukaryota; kingdom Metazoa; phylum Arthropoda; class Insecta; order Lepidoptera; family Hesperiidae; genus Apyrrothrix; species Apyrrothrix aesculapus. The sequence continues at coordinate 5,714 of DWEH01000329.1, read as the reverse complement.
ACATGATATGATGACAATTATTATATGAAAATTGTGACAAATTTCACTGCAATTTGTGGTAACAAAACTATTACACTTATTTATTTGTTACATAATACTATTATATCGTCATGCCAAATTCTTTACACAGCAGACAAAAAGCACGGAGTTTAATCTCTTCTTTATCCTTACTAACCAGACATGCTTCTTCTACATATGCCGCTTTGAAGTCTTCTGATTTTTTATGTGAATGTCATTGGGTTTATATTATCCGGCGCTGAAAAGCTCTTATAAAATATAAGCACCATGCTACACATGCCGTATCTTATTGTGACATAGATGGTTAAAAGTACTTGAAGACAATTCAATACCTTTGACATTATTACATAGAATTTTGTGTAGCATTTCTAGAACAAATTAATTACATAACAAATACTGGTGACAATTTCATACTATCCATAATATTGCGTTTTTACGACTTACCAGTCTGCATAGGCTCACGCACAGACACACGGGGGATGATACAGAGGGCCTTGATACCGACTCGCATGCGGCTCTTGGTGTCGAGAGGGCCTTTGCCGTCAATGGCGTTGCCCAGAGCGTCTACGACGCGGCCCAGAAGCTGTTCGCCCACAGGCACGTCTACGATGGCACCAGTACGCTTCACGATGTCACCCTCCTTGATCAGCTTGTCGTTACCGAACACCACCACACCCACATTGTCGGGCTCCAAGTTGAGAGCCATGCCCTATTAGAAAAGATGAGTCACTCCACTATCACACCACATAGCTGTACTGTTAAAGTAATCACAATGATGGCTAGTCTCAGGAGCCATTATTGTAATAATATGTGTACATTCAAAATGAGACTTATCAATAAATCTACCCATCATTATCGAAACTATCAATGAACACTAACAGAAATTAATTCTGATATGATTCAATTTTATTTAAATGTTTAGGGTCAATGTTCATCCATCTTCTTTAATAAACGATACAAAAATTTAAAGATTTAACACATTGTATTCCATGTGACTAATTATATACCTGTAATAATTCATATGAAGGCTTATCTAGTGTTATATAACTTTATAACAAATAGATATATGAAATAATAAAAGCTTGGCAACATACAAATATTTAAATTACAATAAATAGAAAACAGATAATACACCAAAAAAGAACTATTAAATAATATGCCAGAAATTAATATGATCGAACAAGTCATTTTAAATATATGTTTCGTAGATATAATTATCGAAAGATGGACTAAAAAGAATACATTTTTAAAAGGTTTTATCTGCACCTATGCATACAAAATCGAAGCAAAAAGGTCTCCGAGTTATAGTCAAAAAAAATTTTACCCCTCGACATAAATCCAGCAGTCAACTTGAAACATTAAATTAGATAAAATAACACAAACCTTAAGACCGGAGGAGAATTCCACCATCTCCTCAGCCTGGATGTTCTTGAGGCCATACACACGGGCAATACCATCACCAATGCTCAACACTCGTCCGGTCTCTTCTAAGTCAGCCTATAAATATTACATACAATTATTGATCATCTATATTTTTACAAATTAAATAGAGTGAAACGCCAGGTCATATTATTTTTATGCTTGTTCAAATAAAAAAAAATTATAAATTCATACATAATTTTCTTCATATGTAGTCTAATAATTAACTAATACTTCAGCTTTATTTCATTGCAATTAATTAAATCTATGATTAAATAATTGACTGCATCATTTATAGTGGTTGCAAGCGCCACACATTGAGGTTCTGGGTTCAAATCCTGGGTCAGGTATTATAGAATTTTTCTAACTTAGAATTTTTAGTTCAAGTTTCTAGTAGTGACTCGGAGTATGGACTTGTGCCTGGTGTATGGCAATAAGCTCATCCCCTACATTGTGCTGCAGCATAAATGAAACTGGTGAAATGTGGGAGTGTAGTACACTCCCTTGACTATCTCTTTGGGGATTACACGCTTGATGTTATGTTATGTAATTAATCAATTTAATCAATTTAAAAAATTACAACTATACTTAATTTCAAAATTAAAAATTATTTTTATCTCTGTCACAAAAATATTTTTTTATTTCAATTTTAATTAATATGAATAGATATTATTTCCATATATAAATGTGACTAAAAATGGAATAGTTAAAATCTGATATGACATTTGATTTATAGTCTTCAGACATATGTAGTTATGCAAGTGTTGTAACATTACAACAGTAACATATTTTTCAAATTCAAATAAATCATATAAGTTATTTAAAAGAGACATATACCTTTATTATTGAAATCAACAACTAAAAGTTGGCAATATTTCACCTTGAACTACCAAAATAGCTAAGATCTAGTTCAATATAAAAAAAATCTTGGTAAATATTAATAATAGACAAATATTGTTCTTAATAAAGTGGACATATTTACTTGCTAATAACTAATTATAAGCATATAATTTCCATGATGTCCATTATTATGATAGTGAAAATATGGATTTTGATATCATGTGGTTTTCCAAAAATGAGATTCAGATAAAACAGTTCAAAGTAAATAAATGACCTTAATGCTGCTGCGTGTATTAGAAAACCAGTTAGAAACTGCACCAAAACAATGTATTGATTTTTCATCTGTAGCCATTTGACAGGTTTATATAACAGGCAGTAGGTACCGACCTTTGGGGCGGCGCCGAGGATCCGCTCCTCGAGGATGGCGGAGATCTCGGCAGCGCGCTGCGTGCACGAGACATGGAGTTTGCGCGCAGCCACCGCCACTGCGGGCACGGCGACCTTCGATACCTTTTCCACAAACCAACATAACTTCAATTATCACCGCACTTTACACACTAAACGTAAAACAATTACACATTTACATACACTTTAATCAGTTTTATCATTTTCCGTGGAATGTCTACAAGATGGATTTGGTCAGAGACAGAACCGATCGGCCTCTATTACATAACTCGAATTTTTCAAAGAGATATCCCAGTTATGATATATGTTTTAATAACTCTAGTATTCAATGTTAATCACAATGATAACTGGAAATCAGTACTTTATTACTTATTTTTTCTATTATTTGCATGATTGTCATGTAAAATCAGTAGACATCGAATTCGACATTATCGCCGGAAGAAGAGTAAAGGAGAATATTAGGCAGAAATTAAGCAGTTATGAAGAATAATTACCTGTGTAGCGGCATTAGGCAAGCGCCTGGCCACTGAAGAGGCCAAACGAGCGGAGATCAGCGACATTTTTCACAAATATTCAACTAAAAGGCAGACTGAAAGGTGGTGCTCTCCGCTCGCTACTCGTTGCGATATTACCGGAAGTGACACAATCGATCTTTGTCTGTGGTTAACCGCACTAGAATTTCGTTCTGAAATTTATTTTAGATAATGTCTTAAGTAAAATGTTGTTATAATCAAATTCCAAGAACTTTTGTTAGCTTTATTACACTAGACTATGTCTTAAATTCTAAAGATTATATCTCATACTTTTGTTTTGAGTTGTGTAAAATAACACTAGTGGTTTTTAAGATTTGGGGTACCCAAGTTTTTATTTGAATTTGAAAGGTGGCAGCACTAATATGTCACAGTCATCTGAGCTTCTAGGATTTGTCACTGCTGTCAAGCGATAGCAAATGTTTGTCATTTGAGTGATAACAAAATGTTTAGTGCCTGGTCAGGACCTGTTAAAATTAAATATTGTAATCAACTTTCGATGTGATGGCTATTTTTGAAAAATCTTTACAAACCAACGTTGTCGTGGATGATACGGAGAAACTTTTATGTACATTGGAAAATGCACAGAACATCAACAAACATACCGTGAGTGTAACTTTTTGTCGGAGTCACGATTTCGACAGGAAATTCGCAATGGTTACTGATATTACCTATTGGATGTGGTGATTCATTTTTGTAACATCTTGTAGGAGTATGTGTTACGGGTGCAGCGGGGTCCTTGTAAGGAAAACAAGTGGGTGGTGTCCCGTCGATACCGGGACTTCGCGGCGCTGCATGCCAGCCTCCAACAGTCAAATATCGAGCTACCGATACCGCCCAAAAAACTCATCGGCAATATGCAACCATCGTTTATTGCTGAAAGACAGATAGCCTTGCAGGTAATATGAAATTAGTTTCAAATTTTGTAGGCACATTTTAGTAAACATTTAATATATACACTACATTATTACTATACATATTAAGTTAATATTACATATTCTGACATAAAAAATTCTTATCTTTGTAACAAAAGTAAGAAACAAATATACATACTATAAAACATGCATTTGTATATTAATACTTAATGTTAAATATGCATTTTATCTATGCCATGGCCATTAAATTTCTCATATGATTCTGATTTAGAAAAATGATAACATTGTGCATCCTGACTTGAAGATGCTTTATAATTCCAAATAATCACGAAGCAATTAACTTCCTTTTGAACACATTTAAGAATAAAAAATTCATTAGTTAGTTGTTACAACAACTAAGTATTGTTATAAAAAACTGGTTTTGTTTGGTTTCAACATTTGTTACTTTATTATAATGGAATGGCATTGAAAATATAGATTGACTATAAATAGAAGATGATTAAACTATTATCTATATTGTCTATGCCAATTCCCAATATGCAGATTACCTAAATTTAGAGGCAACTTCTGCTTCTCATTTAAGTGTAATCTTCAGATAGGATATCTCCATATGTTATGTTTGAGAGTTAATGGCCAAGTAGTAGTAGGTCGCCAGTGAATTTTGTGATGTGCTTTTTAAATATCTAACACAATAATCTTGGTTCCTGTATTTTGTACAGCACAGCATGTACAACCATAAAGAGTTTAAATATATACTTTTGTTACTGTGTTGACATCCAGTTAGAATAAAATGTCAGTATAAGTTACTAAATTTGGAGAATATTAAATAACATAACATCACACCTGTATTTCCCCAAAGGGATAAATAAAGGAGTACAGTATTCCTACATTTCACCAGTTATGGTATATGTCCTATGGAATAGAAAGTGAGCCTTTTATTAATATTAAATAATGTGTATTTCTGTTTAAGAATTACATAAATGAAGTGCTGAAACATCAGATGCTAGCCCTGTCATTGCCGGTGAGGAGTTTCCTGGATCCCAATAATTATCCTTTGGATATAGCAGGTATATATGACAGACATGGTTATAATTAAGATGAATAGAAGGCATAAATTATTGCCAATGTGTTGACAAACACCTAAGTTTATAGACACTTTAATTACTAGTAATTTAGTTATTATGCAAAATACAGACTATATTGCATATAGCTGTTTCCAATTTGATATTACTGTAAACAAGTTTGTAAGCATTAAACAAAACATTACATTAACCAAAAAAAATGTAGTGCATCAAAAAGACACTGTACACTCAATAAATGAACTGAAACCAATTTCTTTCATCGTAATAGTTGTTATTTTAACTTCTCTAGCCCGCTAAAAGTCCGCTGACCATCATATGTGTCATATGTGTATTTATTAGTTTCACTGTTATAAAGAAAAATCTGCTTTCTTTAGAACTAGTACAACTTTAGTAGAACACTCCGTCAGGGGAACCAACAATACATGAAATGGTCCTCAAGCTAATGATAATAATAATAATAATATCTTAGGACATCACACACGGCCATCTGATCCCATACTAAGCATCAAGAGAGCTTGTGTTATGGTAACCGGACGGCTGATAAA
>DWEH01000328.1:0-12417 GCA_018245815.1 Apyrrothrix aesculapus | reverse complement strand
TTCTAATGATAATTATCATTCAATCCACTTAAAAAATATAACATTTTGCAAAAAAACGCACACAATAATGACCGGTGTGTTTACTAAAAATACTTGCATATAAGTACCTTTACCTGAGATCATACCGACAACAACGACAAATTAATTGCACTATAGGACTCTAATTCGATATACGAATGACATCTAGCGTCATTAAGCACCTAATGTCTATGACGGGGAAAGCTGCGTGTCAAGCCGTCATAAACAATATCGCGTGTACTTCTGTTCCGTTCTGTTCCAGGTCACACGATTTCGGACCGCGGAAGGTATGACAGACTTGTCGCGATATGCATTTGTGTTTCACAATAGCTATTTACGTGAGCATATTGATCTCTAGCTATAAACCGTTTTCCGGGAAATGGACGACTCTTTAATACGTGGATAAATGCTGAAAATGCGTTCCATCTTGGCTCTGTATGTTTTAATTTTATCAAGCTGCAATTTGTGAATTGTATTTGCTTAAAGCTGTAAATTGTGACTTAAATATTTGCGCAACGCTTCTACTGATATAATTTGAAGGACATAAATTGTAAATTTCATCTTTATACGTAGCCATATATGAACAAATTAATTTCTTTTTCATTTAATCGATCGTTCATTGATTTGGTCATTCAGTCATTCGTTCGTTTGTTCATTCGTTAGCTTGTTTATTTATTTCTTTATATTCACACCAACAGCAAAACACACAATAGTTTACATAAGGTTTATTCGATAATTCACTTACGAATTCATTGATACACTTGTTTATCTATTCGTTGATTCATTATTTTAGAGATTTTCCAAAACATACATTTGTACATAAAATACTTGAATCCGTAAGAGATCTAAAAATTTCAGGCTTGAATTACTTTCATAAATAAGTTGGCTACAACAACGTGTACTGATACATTCACAAAACTACTAGTACTTAATAATTAATATATCTATACTAATATAAGCGAGATTTGTTTTTTCGTATATTTGTTTGTACCAGATAAACTCAAAACTTAACCGATTTTGGATATTTTTTCATCTATAAAAAACTACATCATCAGCAAGTAACATAGGCTGTTTTTTATTTTCAAACAAATTAAAGATCGTAACGTAACGTAATGTAACGTAACGTAATCGTAACGTATGAAGGTCAGTGGTCGGCGCGCGTTGCAGAAATTATTGATAGATTAACGTACTACATTTGTATGAAGCTCATCATTAATCACTCAAAAATCCGTAATGCTAAATGTCTAACTATCATAGTTAGTTCGCAATAACGGCTTTTAATTTAAACACGTAAAATCTAAGTTCTCCCTAATGTATATAATAACAATAAAAAAACGTGACATCACGCCTGTAATCCCCGAAGAGGTATGCAAAGGAGTGTAGTACACTCCTACATTTCACCAGTTACGTTCCACAACGGAATAAGTGATGAGTCTATTGCCATGCACGTGACTCAAACAAATAACATAATAACAATAACGTTTTATAACTTTGGTTTAGAAGTTCAGATTGAAAGACAGATCTGTATGTTCGAAAATTGTACCCCACTGTTTATACAGGGAGGGTCGCTAGTATATTATATATAAGATTGTTATAATTTGCTGTTTAATGTTTATGTAAATATAATTGCTTCACATTGCACTGTTTTAATTGTTTCACGTACGAGTTTTTTAACTCTTAACGTTCCCCAAATGGGTAGTTAAGAGAAAACTTTGTTTGTTAAAAGCAGTATAATATACATACTAATGTAATAAGAAAATCTTTCTGTCTGTCCACCCATGGGACTGATTTGTTATCATATATCAAGTGTACAGATAACTGCTCAGATATTTATTTATTACTGTATAACAACTTAACCGAAGAGTTGGTTATAAGCCTTACTAAAATTATCTCCCAGTCAACCCTGGGTGTTGGAGAGATCTGTAAGAAATGTATCGAAGTCAGAAGCTCTGATTCAACAGTCGGGTTCGCGAACAATGGTGCCAACATGTCGGCCACAGGCCGGAATATTATGTTGCAGGTTTATAATAGAATAGGGTTTTTGACAATAAACCTGGGCTTTTTATTAATAACCGAACGGAGATTTAAACGTAATATTGTCAAAAAACTAAAAAAAAACAATTTATCATAACTGTATTTTCTGTATGAGAGTGTATTTTCTGCATGCAATGTACGAGTATGTGTATCAAAGAGTATGATGTATGTGACTGTGTGAGTGTGTGAAAGTATGCTCAAAGGATTGTATAGTGAAGTCCAGGAAGTACAGAGTAAGAAGCTTACTATTGTTCCCTCATTAACATACAAGGGTTCTACCAACATTTCTATGGCATTAACACCATTAAAACCATAACACGATATACAGGTTTCTCTAAGCTTTCACTATCACTAATGTACGTTTAGTATTTTGAGTGGCAAAATATTTTGATTACGCAATCACGTTAGAAGACATGTTATAACTATAATAACAGCTTATACACAAACTTTCTCCTTAAATTGGCAACCAGCTAAGTACAAACACCACCATGTCTGTGCTGTGTTAGGATCTCAAAAATTCCCAGCTGGACAGATATCGGACTAATAAATTATTGTTTCTGCCTATAGTCTGGGTGTTCGTGTATTTTTCTTTAAACTTGTTTATCGTTTGCACGAGAAAGAATTACGATTTAAAGTTATTTGCGACATTGAAGCCTTATTTTCCGTAGTTTATTGTATAGTGTTATGTAAAGCGCAGTGATAACATGGCGGTTTACATTTCAGCGTTTTCCACCGGTCTGGCGTTCGAATCTTGTCAAACATCCCTGTCTACATGAATTTATCAATGCGCACTGTTAATATTCAATATCATTCAACGTAACTGTGAAGGAAAACTACGTGAAGAAACCTTAGAGTTTTAAATTAACGCTAAGGAGTATAAAGATAGACTAGTGACTTAATTATTACAAGTATAATTTTCAGTGGGAACCCGTGCGCAACAGCGGAACGATTAAAGGGGTCATGATGATGATAATAATTTCATTATGAACGTAAAAGAAATATAAACAAAGGCCAACACAATGGTGGCTATAATAATTTACGAACGGACTAGTTCATAAAATAGGTAATGAAGGTAAATTAACCAAAATAAAACAACAATATGCTATTAACAAATTAATGTTGACTGGTTGAGTGTACCAATGATCATTAAAATCGCTCATTGTGTAAAACAATAAAGTGTAGAACAATAAAATGTAAAACAATAAACAAATAAATTAAAAATAAATAACGGTCAACGGCTCACTATATTCATACTTTTTACGTTATTATAGGTAAAAGTACTTTTACATATTTAACCTATTTATCGCCGCAATTTATTTTTACAGCTCATAGAATTCAACATCATAAGACTGTCGCTCACTGCTGGCCTTCGGGTTCCCCTAAGGGAGTTTTGCCCTTAATGCCTTCGCTAGATATGTGGATTGAAGATCATAGAACACAGCTTCTCGCATTGCCTATCCTTCCAGGCCAAGGTCGTGGACCTGCCGCTTCTGAACGTAAACAAACGAAGTAGAACGAACTAGTTCGCTATGGGCCAATGGTCTAAATAGAGCATACATCCTATAGTACTGATGCGTGCAGTAATATGAATGCGGAAGAACTACTTCTAATTCTACTGATGACCTCAAGTGTTTCATTTGTAAATGAAGAACATAGACAAAAAATCTTCTTAACTATTGGTACTAACTGGGCTAACTCACACTAATAGACCTAGTCCTACTCCTCGTCCGAGATCAGTAGCTTTAAATTATTATTACTGGCCATTTAATGATCATTCCGTAACCAACAAAATTGACATCTAACGTATAGAGGAAGTGACTTGTACATTTTAAGATTACATATCACCCGCTACCCCGGCAAAGATAAACATCATGAGGATGCGTGCTCCTTAGACTTCCACATAATGTTTTCTAAGACTATGGTCTTAACTCTTCAATTTTGAGAGGAGACCCGCGACCAGCAGCGAAACGGACGTTGATGATGTTGAGGATGATGAAACTCTATTGATGATGACCAGGATGTTAATAACGATGATGATATAAAGCAAGTAGTATTTGTTTTGGATGATGTCATATGCATCTGTAGATATTTCGCAGACAATTTTAAACCACATACATTCAGAACGGACAACTGTCTTCCACGTAAAAAATTATAACTTAGCTTATCTTTGGAATAGTTTAAAAGTTACATCATCTACTGAACTGATGGTATAGGTACGCATAATAGCTGGTATTACGGCAAGTGGCATAGTTGTGGCATGCTTGATTATTATAATTTGGGATTTCGTATTATACACAACAATACACCGTTGTGTTTTGTATAACTTTATTGTATAACCAGATTGTTGTACAAATTGATAACCAGACTTATTTAGAAACACCAAGACAAGATAAATGCTGACGTTTTCACACAAATATGTTTTGGGTCGGAATCGAATCCACAACCTCCGATATACCGGTCAGATTCAGTAACCACAGGACCAACAAACATTTACTCGAAGTATGAAAATGCAATATTAATTAATTGCCAATATAAACTATTTTGTCCAATAACCCTATTGTTTGTGGTGACATTTGCGGTAAGAGGCAAGTACTTAGTGGTGAGACATCAACTAAATTGGTCACAGACAATCTAATCAATTACAGTGTCTAGTGTCTAGTGTCTATAACAAAGATGCGAAGTGCAGTTACGCAGAGGAATCATCTACGTAATGAACGCAATGGTACGTTTCCGTTTCACTTTCAATGTTCATCGAGTTCGAGAAATAGTTCCGAAACTATTCGTCCTATCTCGAATAAACATTCGTGAATTCGGCCGGAATATACATAATTTAAACATGTATTAACTGAACAACAACGTGGACGTCATTGAACCTCCGCATGAAATGATGCTTGGTTTATACAGAACTAGCATGCTAACTTGAGCGACCTTTAATGTGGGTAGCGGCACAATATTCTTGCCCAACAAATGACAGTTCGATCACTCCGTTGACAACACTAGCCTAGATGGCAGCACCGTCGTTTTTGACAGGCCGTTACTGACACATGTAACTTTTAAATTTGAACAAGAGTAATTATGTACTGTAAATGATAAATAGTAGTACGTACATATACTGTTACATTTTTGTAGTAGCTCACAACCAGAATATGCTTCTCACTAACAATCTGTTCATTGTTATGATATTCTTAATTTGAATTGCAAATAACCTTGCAGTGCAATATACGGTAAAATGTAAGTGGCCAGTTAATTTCAATTTGTATAACAATGTAAAACGATTTAGCAAGAGATAGGAATCTCTGCCTAATTTGCCACATCTCCTCTATGATGTGGCAGATATTGATTTTAAACAAGCGTAGACTAGGTTGGATGGACAGAAACCTGGATGTGGCAGACGAGAACAGCGTGCAATGGCGCTCAGTAGGGGAGGCTTATGTCCAGCAGTGGACTGAGAGAGTCTGATGATGACGATGATAATTCCCTATGTCCATTTGATTGGTAATGTCGTGTTTGAAAGGAAAGCGCTATTTACAACTCGCTCGTAAAGTCCTAATTCTGTACAACTTGTGAAATATATATGTATAAAAAACCAAATAAAACTAATCAGTTATTAATAAATGACTAAATAAAGCTTTACATCCGTAATTTCACTATAAGATATTAGATTTGATTATAACATTTCATGCGTCCAGAGTGCTATGGACACATATCCAAACCAAACAAACACTCCCTTGTAACATAAACACGTGTCCTAAATTGGAATCGAACCCACGACCTCCGGTGCAGTAAAATGACTAACCACTAAACCAAAAATCTAAATCACTTCTTCCTCGCACACAATTTAACAGCATCTAATTAATTAATGCAAATCTTCGCATAAAAAGAAGTTAAACTTACTATCACTGCAATGTAATTACCACACTGCATAACGCAGAGAACAATGTTACGCGCAACGATTTACTCAACCCAATGTTCTTAGGATGAACAATTTATTTAGAACAAATAGAACAAAAAAATTAACGCAACATCGCCTATCCGTGGACTTGTGTAATGAGTTACGTAACGTCATTATTTGATTAACGTAATACGCCGGGCAATGGCAGTTTACTAAATGTATTTATGTAACATTCAGTTCTCACGGATGTGAAACGTTTCCGAACGAATTACAATATATCTTACTATACTTACCATCTTTAACTACTGTAATCTGATTTCGAACTATTCGATATTCTTTTCATTATCATTAACAAAACTTCTATCGTTCCACTGTTGGATACGGGTCTCCGCTTAGGATGAAGAAAGTTTAGGCCATAATCTATCACGCTGACTAAGGTCTACGCGCTCCGTGCGCTCTGAATGTATATTACCAAGTATTATTTACAGCAACATCGATCGTTTTATCGTGCTGCTGTTGATTGTAGACGTCTCATGTGCAAACCGATGAATCGAAATGTGATAGTAAGATTTTATAGAAAATATTTAATAATAAGAAGACAATAAAAGGTCAAAGGAAATATCGTTCGCTTCGTTTCAGAACCACCTTTTCCCGAGAGCTGACTCGCTGACTCTCTGACTCCGGATGCACCGCCACCCGCCTGGCGTAAGCCCACCACGCTTCCGCATTTAAATTGCGTACACCGCCGTCGAATCCGGTACAAACATATTTTAGTTCAGCGGTCTTGACACCTGCCCGAGTTTTATTAACATCATACCCAAACAGCCGTAACCGGAAATTACTGGAGACCTACTGTACAAATGTTTAAACATGTTTTGATGCATTAAACTACTCAGCAATATTAATAGTATACTTTTTAAATCCTGTTTTTAAGTTCTTTGACTGGATAGATATGTAGATGATCAGGTTACACTACCCTATACAATTAAATATATACATAAATGTCAAAATTCAAGAGTACGTGACAGTTTTTGTTTAATTCTTGTCAACTGACTATCGAGGTAGATACTGGAGTAAACAATAAACGAATCGCTAATACAATTTGACCCACCCACAAATCGTATACATTAATTAAATCAAATTATTCCAAAAACATACCACTCTTAACTTAACAAAAATGGACCCGCCTAATTCACTTAATTTCCGGGACACCGGAAACCATTTTTTCTCATCAGTTCACTAGTCATAAATTATAACGGAGAAGTCTTTTGTAGCTTTTGGTATTTTATTTCGCCTGAATGCCAACTTTTTGGAACATTGTTATTTTAGTAGTCAATATAAAATTAAACGGTAAAAGTAATTGAATTGGCTCTTTAACATCCAATAAAAATTATGACACGAAATTCTACAGCCCAGGATTACACATTCTGTTTTTGAACATAAAATATTAAAAGCTCGGACACTTACTGCCTGCAAAGGCCGACAAATTTTATTTTGCGATAGGGCAGAGCACTTTCCTACTCCAACGTATAAATTGATTTATAAGGGGCGTACATACAACACGAAACTACAGCTGTTTAACATTCGATCACGTGTCATTAAATCACGTGTGTTTTGTAAGAAGGAAGTTCCATCCATTCATCCACCAGCCTTTAGAAGTTCACTGCTAGACACAAGGCTCCTCCAACTGACGCCTCTCCGCCCCGTCTGCTTAGTTTAAATTAAATTATCTATCAAAAAAAATTGTGTACATTATGCATAACGGTGTACAATTCATATAAAAATAGTATGTGAGCCATAAGCCATTTGAATGATATCGAATATTTATGTGTGAAATATATGATTAATTACATTTTAGAAACACATTTGTAAATGCTAAGTCACAAGATCCCTTTATGCGTTATTGCTGATTAGCTTTTTCTACTTGGACCGTATAACTCGGCACGATAGCTCATTCTGCTTTTCGGATATGTAGATAGTCACCGAATGTTGATAATAGCTGACAATTTCATTTACCGATAACGCAGAGTACTTTAGCACTTACAACGTATAAAGTGAAATATCGTCGCCGTTCAGCCGGAAAGTATAGTTTCAATACTTTAAGCTACGTGGCATAAACACTTATCTTGTGATTGTGTACGGATAACTGGTTAAAATATAAAGTATGAAAACGTGCAAAATGATACAAATCGAAGAGCAACGAAAGCATTAATGCTGAAGTTTAATTACCGTCTGTTGTAGGAATAATATTAACATATCATACAACTAGCGTCCGACCGGTTTCGACCGGATCGGTTTCGGTCAGTTTCGGCCCAGAAATATATTTTCGGCCTCACATTCGGTTTCGACCAAAAGTTGGCCAAAATCGAAATGTCGCGCCGGCTCAGTCCACCACTTCATATCCGCCATCTCAATAAATAAAATATATTTAATTATTGTCAAGAATATTGTGAACAATTGTGTTGTTTATGTTCTAGCATAACTTAATTTTGTTTTTTACTTTTAAGTTTACTTCCAGAAAAGTCCTTAATTTAATGTAAGTATAAGTTAAACGTAACTGGTGAAACGTGGGAGTGTACTGCACTCCTCTGCCTACCTCTTCGGGGATTAAAGGCGTGATGTTACGTTTTATATATTGTACATGACAAAAAAATACCTAATTGTATTTACTACAAATTTTAATTTTTTTTTTATTTTATCTAACACCATTTAACTGACTGTATGTTTATACAAATAAATGTATAAAAAATACACCAGATTTTAGTATATAATAAAAGTTTTAAGTATGTCTATGTAAGTTTTGGTTTCGGCGGAAACCAAGATCAAGACCGAAAATTCGGTTTCGGTTTCGGTTACGGCTGAAAAACCTGTTTCCGTCGGACACTGAATACAACATATATTCAGGCAAAAATTACATTCAGAAAATACCCTAAAAATTTATGCTTTAAATACCTCTTCCAAGTTTCAAAACTTTCCTATCGCTTCGTTGATAGCATTTTATTTTAAACGTTTATATCTGCAAAATCACTGCTCCTTGTTTACAATTTCCTCTCGCTGCATCGCCGTGGAAGCCTTAAATACTTTAATAAGTTAGCGACTTAAAGCTTAGAAACTCGTTCCATAAATAACTATCGAAGAAGTCTTCTCTTTGTTACTCGAATTAGGCTTTTGCTAAATCGTTTCCTGTTTTCCCAGTATCTAATCGTATCTCGACTTATGTGCTTTGTAAAAGCTTTCGTTACAATAAGGGAAAGGTGAAGAAACGATAAAAGGATAAGAGAAGTTTGAAAAAAACGGGCCAACAATCTCATCCACGATGCTCTTCGTTTTGATGTAATTTACTATATATAAGTTTATTTACTAATAAAGTGCTATCAATAAGACAAATAGAGACAACAGATAATAAGAAAGGATTAAAAACAAAGGTTTTAAGGTTTGTGGTTTTAGAGGTTGTTCTAAGGATGGTTTTAAAGGTGGCTTTAGTTGAGCATAAACTCATAACAGCTTAACTTAAATCAGGGACGCATATAGACCAGCTCTATTGTGTGAATTGTGTCAAGGAAGTTATAAGCCAAAAACTGGCATACTCTAAAAATATTTTATGCGTAAGACTTACTTACTTTTTAATTAATAAATGTGCACTAAATATAATTGTTTGTAGGCATAAACCAGCCAACGCCAATCAACTCATAGCCAAATAATTCAATTAGACCGGCTTGTAGAGTAGAGCACATTTTGAGCGTATTTAAAATAAAACTTTAACACATTTCAATACGGTCTACTTTTACATTTCAATTGTGTTGTGGCGGTGCTCGAGCATCCCTTTTTCATAAAACAACTGAAATGTTAAAATACAATTTACTAAAATGTGTTAAGTTATTTTTCAAATACGATTAAAATTTGCTCTGCTCTTCGAACCGGTATATTTGGCTATGAGTTGACTGGCGTTGGCAGCTTTATGCCTACAAACACTTACGTTTAGTCCACATTTATTTATTAAAAGCGAGTCAGTCTTACGCATAAAATATTTTTAGAGTATGAGAATTTTAGGCTGATTTTTTCCTTGACATAATGAATTCACACAGTTGATATGGTATATATGCGTCCCTGATTAAAGTCAAGCTGTTATGAGTTTATGCTCATCTAACGCTACCTTTATAACCACCCTTAGAACAACCTCTAAAACCACAAAAGCTTAAAACCTTTGTGTATAATTCTTTTTTATTATCTGTTGTCTCTATTTGTCTTATGTAGAACATGTGTACCTAATGTATATACGAAACAATATCTAAAATAGCACTTGGCAACATACTATTTTATTTGTAATATCACATCGCAATTACTCGTATTATCTCTAAATCAATAGATATACAAATTAGAACATTTAAGTATTGACATTGAATTAATACAACAAGGGGAAAACGTTGTAACTTGTATGACTTTACTCTCACGGATATATTACGCAAATGCAGTGAGTTAGTATAATAAGTTTTCGTGGATCTAGACGTAGGTACGTGTTGAATATCAAAGCGGATTTGTATTTACATAGCGGAGTGAATGTATGTCAGAATGCAACGAACCGGATGAAGGAGCTTTCTTCCTTTCTTTATTAACCTTTCATAAAGTCATGTAGCAACATGTTTAAACAGCAGTAGATGAACTCACTTTTATATTTCAAATATGAGGTTTTTTTAATGTATTGTTGACGTATTCTTGCAAATTATTCTGACTGAAATACGTAAGATATATTTAATAGTGTTTTAAGGTATAAATTGTTTGCCTCAATCAATCAAACTGCAATATACTTATCTTACAATTGATATAATAACATAAAGATACATACATATCCTCACACCCCTGTCCCTTACGGGGTAGGCAGAGAGCACCGAGTGCCAAATATCTTTATCCTTACAGACCTGAAGTGCTTCTTTTACCAAATAATAGGTTTCTCTCTGTATTCTGTCAATTGAGCATATGTCATGAATATTACATTAACTATTTTATGTTCTTAATTTATTTAGCTAATTTAGTGTCATATTAGGGGGAACGTTTGTACAAAGCATATATATCGTGTCGTAAGACAGGATAATAAACAGCCGTTCGCGTTTTCTTACCTAGATAATATTCCATTAGAACCTGAATACCGATTGTACTGGTTGTATGTTTTCTTTCTTGTATATGTATCTCCTCTAAGTACAGTACTCGTACATATAATGAGAATATCAAGTAAAACAAAAGTTTCGAAAAAATTCAAATTACTCTTCAGCTCAGGCCTCAATGCATTATAAATTCTTTCATGCATACAAGATCAATAACGACATAAAAGCTTCCGTAGAGTAGTTATTATGTTGTTCAAGCTTTTATGTGTATACGTAATAAAAGAAGATTACATTGTCCGATGTCGTCCGAAAGTGACTGAATCAAATTCAGTGCACGTCCACAGTTAGCACGTTGCTTTGTGACTATGTATCTGGCCAGGTCGATTTGCCTTCGGAGACCTATATAACGTAGAGGTCGCCTTTATTAAACCTATTCAAACTTCAGACATACATTTGTATTTGAAACTGCAATGATAACTTTAAAACAAATTCGTACATTATTACCAACATACATATATATGTACAATGTTAATAATACAATACTTAAAGGTACTTTGTGAACTACGGCGGAAAATTTAATTATTCATACCTGCTCACGTACAAAGGTCACTTACGGAACACTCCAACGTTTGTGTAAATTAACTAGAACTCATTATGCGAGCCGTCCTTCTGCCTACACCCTATAATTTCAAGAACACTTAATTTCTCGCTGACCAAACAATGAATATTCAACACACATCGAACATAGACGGTCTTTGACTGCCGAAATAAATTACCATCTCATTAGAAAATGAACGTATTTTGTAGAATTGTTTGCTTTAAATTTGCGTCAACACGGCCAGACAATGTGTGTGTGATCGTTCCGGTCGTTAGAATGAATGTATATAAGAACATTGAGTTCAAGGGGATTGGGACTTGACACTGAAATATGGCGCAATTGAGGTTGCCATTGCTGATCCTCTGCATGCTGCTCGCCGCTACGCTCTGCGCCGACCCCGCCACGACGCCCGCTGCGACCACGCCCGCTGCGACAACGCCCGCTGCGACAACGCCTAGTGCTCCCACAACGCCAAAGAAACCCGACTGCGATGGCGTGAGTTTAAGCACGGATCTACATACTACTCATAAGCATGAATAGCTACTTATTACTTTTCAAAACATACAAGTCACCTGAAACTAAGTGGTCACTGCAGTGCATAAATATCTATCGTTATCAGTCATAAATGCTGCGTTGCGGCGCGTAGAGTTGTTCTTAGTAGTTGTTATATACGTGAACATAATAAACGTAACATCGTGCCGGTAATCCGAGAAGAGCTAGGCAGAGGAGTGTAGTACACCCCCATGTTTCACCAGTTACGTTTACGTCCCACTATG
>DWEH01000327.1:0-12417 GCA_018245815.1 Apyrrothrix aesculapus | reverse complement strand
CATCTGTGGTCGACCTGAGATAGGAATCTAATCTTATCTGGGGTTGATTACAAATGTCCATGGGCGGCAGTAGCCACGCACCTATAGGTGGACTGCATGCTCGTCTGCTACTTCCATATTATAAAAAAAAAAAATATTATTATCGCGCATTACACTTTAAACAAGTATTGCATAACATTTAGCATATCTATATCGGATACATAATTACAATGTCTATAAATAAACAATTACAGATCAGGCAGCGAAAGTAGCAGTGAGAGCGAAGACACCTCCGACTGGCCGCGGAGCCCCGTGCTGCCCGTGTACTGCCACAACTGAGCACGGCGCCCCCTGCCGCCGCCCCCGCCCGAGGGCACCAGCCACGTGGACCGTCATTGACCATTTGAAGAAGCCATCATCACGTCTCCACCTCGTCATCATAGTATTCAGGAACACCGACCATCCACATGTTCTGACCGTCTGCAACTTGTCAATGTTGTTCACCATTGGACACGTGGTTTTCAAAAAATATTGGGTGGTACATCAACATGAAGATTTAATCTGGAATAATATGCAGTTGGATGCTTCCATTCCCTACATTGATGCCGGGTTTTTGAGTGTGGGGTTAGCGTTCGAATATTATTATTTCTATTTCTATATATCGGCGATCATTTTCAATGATATATATATATATATATTTCTTATTTTATATTATGTATGTATGTATGTATGGTAAAAGTTGCATGTGACTTTTTCAATATGCAATATAGCTGCTCTGTTCGGAGACGAATTATAAGAAACACTTAAATATTATATATTTTTGTAAAATGTCATTTATGTTAAATGCGATGAGGTGGTATATTTTTTTTGGACATGTCGCCCGGTGAATGTTTGTGAAATGTTCTTTGGTTTTGAAAAATATAGTTTTTGCTTTTGTTATTGCTAGAAACTTGCACGATTCGAAAAGTCACATGCAGTCGAACGCACGCTTAATGATGCGGAGTCAGAATTTAAACCAGTTGTACGTCGGATAGATGATTAGCGAGTATTATTTTATGTAGATATTGAATACGGTCAGGTCCGGGGACGACTGTTAGCCGCTCGTGTCTCACCGGCGGCGGGCGAGCGGGAAGCGACACACTAAATATGAATTATATTATAATTTGACTTAATTTATAAATAATTTGGACCAAACAAGAGTGATATGTAACGTATTAAAATATCAATAAGCGAATCTGTGAAAAATTTTAAACTGTTTGCACGAATAGGGCTTTAATGTTAAATAATAATTATGTGAACACATGTTAGATTATTATAAAAAAAATACATGTAAAACTTTTCTCTATTGTATAATTATTATTTTTTAAATAGATTTTTGAAAAACTAAATTTTGGGCGCTATTATCAACAGATTTTATTTTAGACTGCTCGCTAGAAATATTCAAACTATGTACAATTTAATTAACCAGAACCACTTCGTCTCACAGTGGATAACTTTTCTATGTAATATGCACATATATATCGGCGAAAACCGCTTCTCGCTTGACCGGTGCCGGTGCGACAAATTGATTTTATATAATATAAGCTTTATATACTAAATAATGGTAACGTCTCGCAGAGAGTAAGTAGCGCCGCCGCCGCGAGCGTGCGAGCGCGTGCCCGAGCGTGCCCGGGCGTGCCCGGGCGTGCCGGGAGTCTCCGTGAATCTTATCGCTCGTATTGCTCGTTCGTCTCATTGTCTAATGTCTACATTATGATATATTTATTACTGTTAATATCTTGTGTACCAATGCGTGTCTTGGAATATGAGCTGCAAAAGGTTAATTGTAGAACAAAAACTTATATTTTAATCTGCAGTCGTAACTCTTGTGCTATCCGCCAGTGTCTCGTGTCCGGGGACGCGTGTGTGATGCACAGCAGCTACTCGCTTCCGATGTCTTTCCGGGCGTAGAGGCCTCCATGGGGAGGTTTTAATCTGAATAATACTAATTCTAGAACTTTCCACGATCATTGTCAGTCCTTAATCGATTATTCGATGATATTCTAACCGGCGCACGCGTACGATAGGTATATTTGGCACTCAGTGCTCGCTGCCTACCCCGTGGGAGACCTGGCGTGAACATACAGATAGATTTTAACAGAACGACGAGTGTCCTAATATTGGATACTGAGACGAGGCAGCCGAAGTCGCGGCGGCGCGCGCAATTGTGATTCGAAACATTGAGGATTCCACCGAATTTTTAGATTTACTCTCCTTCCCCTTATTATTCCTTTTTATTTGTATTTTTTTTGTCTTCTATAAACTTCAAAGCGAATCCGCTACTTGCGCATCCCTATTTGTCTGTCTGTCTCGCTCGCTCTCGCGTGTGCGCAGCGTACTTACGTTCACTCGTTTAGGTGTGTATATCTATCTATCTCGCTCGCTTCCGTAAGTGTGAGTGAGATAGCGGTATATTTAAGCAAGGCCATTTATTTTAAAAGCTTGAGAGAACAGCGGAGGTTTCATAACTAGCAATTGTAGACCGACCTACCCGTGTCTCTCCCGAATACCCGCGATTGTCAAAGCGGACGACCCGCTTATTCTATCTCGCTCTAACCTATAGAAACGAAAAGAGAGAGCTTCGCGTTTTCGCTTTGAACGTTGATATAAATTGCGTTAGTATTATGACATGTATGTTCAAAATTTAATTCGTTTATCTTTATAATTAATTTCGCTCTATGACTAACTCTTCATCTTATGGGGTTTATTAAAATTTTTATTGCTCTTTAAAAATTTCGCGTCCTTGTACACGTTTATTATTTATTCTTTGAAAAAAAAAATGCATTAAAAAAAGTAAATTAATGTTATAGTATGTAATGTTAAATCATTAAATTCGGCATTATTTTTTCTATTTTTGTTTTTCGATGTCTTAGGTAAATGTAATTATTATAAATAATACTTTTCTTAATGTCTAGGCGTAAATGTTTAATTAATTATTATAAATGACAAAAAAAAAATACAAATCTTGAAAAATCAGAAAAAAACGATCTCAAGTTATGTATGCATGTATGTGGCACGTAACATAGAGTAATAATTATTTTTAAAAAAAAAGAAACAGTAAAGTTTTCTGTCGTTATGTGCGTGTGCGAGCGTGTGTGCGCGTCCCGAGGGGTTGGCCGTCTGTCTTTGTTTTGTAACGAAAAATACGTATGAAGCATGTTTTCCTACGTTTATATATTTGTTAATATAACACTAGCCAGATAAAGAAAATGACCCAAAAAATAAGGAAAAAAAAACCCTTGCTTTATAAAAAATGTTTTTATCATTATATATATTAATATTTCATGTATTGAAGTGCCCTTGCATGGAGATATGTATGTCTGTATGTACCTTGTATAATTCGGGTCGACATCTCGCGGGCGCACGAATGGAATTTTTTTTTTTCACATTGAATACTGGCAACACTGGCGGTTCGTGCGCGTGATCTATGTTGCCAGTGTTAAATGCACATTCGAATCGTATGTAATCGTATGTAATTTTAGCGTAAGGCGTGTGTGTAGATGTGTGTGTGACGACCGTGTGTGTGTGCGTGCGTGTCTGTTTCTGTCTGCATGTGTTCTTGCATTTTCTACTTTATAATTATTATTACTATTTCACGTATGTCACCTAATGAGAATAATATTGTGTTCATCGTCTTTTATAAGTATTAGTCGTTTACACACACACACACACACACACACACACATGTCGTGGTTCAAAAATCCAACCTTTGAAACGGAGTAGGTAGTTAAGATGTAACTCTTAGCGTGAATGTATGTGTAGCTTTGGTTATTTCGGGTTATATTTGTGGCTGGCATTTAATTTGAGCGCTGCTCCCACGGGACTCGAGCTGGGCGATCGACCGAGTCGGGAATAGTGGTCGAAGGAGGGAGGACAAGGGGTTTAATGTGGTTGTAATATAAAGATATTTGAAGGTTTGTGAAATTAAAAATTGATGTATGTGATTCTCTGTCAGTCAGTATGTTTGTATGTTTTATGCGCTCTGTTCAGTTTGGGATCAGATGGCCGCGTAGGATTCGTACTAAAATATCATTAATAATACTAATGTATTACGAATATTCATACATCAATTTCGAAGTTCATACGAAGCGCACTAAATAGTTTTTTTTCGTCCGCGCCTTGTTTTTGTTTCCGGCCGTAAAATTCATGTCTTCCTCGCGCTGTCGGCTGTTGGAACAGTGCTCTGTTTAAGTGCTTTTTTGGGCTCGACCGTGGAGTGACGGAGACGGTAAAGATATTTTTTATTGGTGCCTCTACGACCATCGTGCCAGTTGCGTGTGAATTATTTGTACTGTATGTGGACTTCTCGGTGTTGACCGGCACTTTTCCGCTCAGAATCGCATTTTTGATGTTATATATTGTTGCATAACTTTGATGCTGCACAGTGCAATGTGAGCCGCTTACAAGGCGTGAATTTAATTTTATTACTCATGTTTAGGCATCTTGTCTTGTGCAAGTTTTTTACGTATTAAAAAAAAACGATAAAATCGGGGTATTTTATAGTTTTTTTTTCTTGTAGTGTTGCCATGTGCCCAATAAAGGCCTCGTTAGCGCGCGGTTTTTATAGACCACTTAAAAATGATAGCTTGTTTAATTAATGTAGTTAATTCAGCAAATGTGTTTCTGCACACCCATAGTATTTTACAATTCAAGTTTAGTAGCCCAATTATTAATATATATACATACACACACACACCAGTTTCGCCACTCAACGTTGATTGTTCGGCGCGCGTTGCGTTCCAAGTTAGTATCGTGTGAAACGCCCCTAACAACAATACAGCGGGTCACGTACATGTCACTTTGGATGTAAATTTGCCTTATTTTTCCTTAACGAGGATAGTTGTAACAGATTGAGTTCAGCTCTCGTCGTTACATGCAATTTGTTTCATAAAATACAAGCACGTTAATACTGTGTTGCCACTATCGTGGTTTATTAGTAAATGTTTCGTTCAGTTGTTAACAGTTCGTTGAACGAATGAAAAATAAACATATCTCTGAACGAGCTGCTATCCGGGCACGTCGGAAGTGACGTGGACGTTGTCTATGCGCGGCGCCGAGTTAATGTCCAGTGGTGAAACAGTACATTAACTAGTACATAGTCTGTATACACTATAGTTCATATATTATCTGCCTTAAAACAAACAGAAGATGTACATTGACTCTGTGATAATATTCTTATTGATAATATTGTTTCGTCTCGTTACATATTTTAAGAACACATTTATATGTACGGTGTATGAGGCACGCGCGCGTGCCCGTGGTTTTTTCATTTTAAAATATATTTTTACATGTATCTCTACTTTGAACATATGTAATGCAAAAAAATGAGCGTTCAGTTTTGTTGTTTTTTGTTGTTTTTACGAAAATGTTCGTTACTTAAATTCTTGGCTGAATATTTACGACTTTTTGCCGATAAAAAGTCCGAGGTAAAAACGGTTCACCAATAATGTAAGAATTTTATACGAGAAAATTATTCATCTGCGGACCACAGATGTCTCGGCTTTTTTATTACTGATAAAGTTCTATGTTTATTACATTAAAAGTCTGTGGCCCAAAGATTCACATCCATGAGTGTTCCCGCGCTTTTGTTTGCAGCAACTGAACGGTTTTGATTTAGAAAATCTTGTCAGTTATCCGAGTTAACAGTAAAAATGACATTGAATGCTCATATTTTTTGTAATAATATTATAAATAAGATATTTCACTGGAGATTTTGATAAAGAGAGCAAACAAACAACCCGTTGGACGTCTGCATTTTTGTGATTTAGATTGTAGTTAAGATAATTCGTCGTGGTAATAACTCACTTTCAAGTCTTCTTTGAAATCGTTAATACTTTATGAAATCTAGCAATTTTTACAAGCTACTTTATTAAAAATATGAAAATTTTAAAAGTAATTTTTGAGTACATTTTTCGAAGTAGCAATACGTACGTACAGATTCATTTTTTATCTGCATTTAAATTATAAACGTGTGTGATTGAGCTGTCGGTGGCGCAGCGCGGTGGAGTAAGAATTTGAATTTAAAAAAAGAATAGTATTCATGGCATCCTTCCGACCAGTGAGTGGAGTTCAAGTAATGATACACTTTTAATTGAGATCAAATGTTTACTTCATTGTGATAAAATAGGTGTTGCGATCTGTGTTGACGACTTGTAATTAAGTATGTTGCATTTGTGGTGAGAAAAATATCTGAAATCTCGAATCGGAGAATAAAACGGTTGCGACTCTTAAAATGTCTTTTATTTCTACCTGTAGTTTGTATTCCTGTGCTGGACATCGACGTGAGTATTTTCTACGTTAATTGTGGGCTTTGTATCTAAATAGGTTTAATTATTCTCATTTAAGTATATACATTATACATATTACTTGACCATGTCATCACATTCGTGGTTTTGATAAATTGTCAGTTTCAATGTGTTTACTGTTTCAATTCGATTCTAAACGTTACTTTTGAAGAAAACCTTCATTGCCTTTTAAGCTGGCTGCAAATTATTTTTATACTGGAATTGGAAACTTAAAACTTGGAACTAGTTTTCGAAATGAGTAAATTGGTGATTACGGCCAAGTCGCTGAAAATAATAAAAGTGACTATGGTTGTAAGCATCTGTTAATTTACATATGTTTGGCATCGAGAATTATTTTTGAGTCATTAAATTAAGCGTAATCAAATTCGATCGATCGACTGCCTCGTTGGTCGTGAGGTTGCGATCGTAACTGCCGATCGCGAGGTCCTGAGTTCAATTGACAGTTCGGGTACTATTGAATTTTTCTAACTAGAATTGTAGTTAAAATGTCTAGTAGTGGCTCGGAGTCTGTATTAGTGCCCGGTGTACGGCAATAGACTCGCCACCTATTCCATATTGGGACGTAAACGTAACTGGTGACACGTGGGAGTGTGACACACTCCTCTGCCTACCTCTTCGGGGATTACAGGTGTAATGTTACGTAACCAAGATGAGCTAACAAGTACGTCGCGCTAGGAGTAAAGGTAATGTTTAATTGTGTCCAAAGAGTCACGAGCTGTAAAAGGTCTCTAGCGGAGCATCGTGTCAGTGGTAACGAGGCAGCCATCTTACATGAGAAACAATTTCGGGGCGATGTTACCGCACCGCGTCTGAGACGAATCGCTGTGCATCGCGTTAATTAAATGTGTTTTGGATCTAATTAGAGGTGTAGTAATATCGAGAATTATTCTTGTCCTGTTACAGTGGGAAATTAAGTCATTGACAGAATCATAAGACTTTTATGATGAAGAAATGATCATGCAGTTTCGATTTGTCCTCCGTCTACAATGAACTTTGGTCAAGGCCTTATTGCGCCTTTAATTGTAATAAATCCAAAACGGATAGTGACTTTGTGCTCACTTTACGTTATTGTGTGTCGATCACGCATTTTTTTTTTTTAATGAACATGTCTGCGGACGAACTTTCTATAAGGGAACAGACTACGGTAACGTGTGAGCGGTTCATGGTCACAAGATCAATATTTAAAAAGTGACTGGGATTATTCCTTCAATTGAATTCTTGAACGTTTTGGGAGCGCAAATAAAAAACCACATTGCAATAACAAATAAATTTATTATTTCTTTAACTGTGTGTCATATTCTTACAAAACTATTAAAAAATTAACTCGACTGTTGCCATTCTAATATAAAGATCCAGTTCTTATAAGAACACTGTTATATTCAAATTTTGCTGTCATCTATTTTGAGTTGCCATTGTGATTTTTTTTAAAATGTGTCGTGGAATGCATTTGATTAGTACTTCCAACAATCAGAACATACTATTCCGCAGACCATACTGTACTAACGCCAGTAGTACAATACTCTGAGAAACAGTATAAGACTGTGATTTAATTTCGACCCAAATTTCGACACATTAAAAAATTGGTCCGGATTTGAATTAAAAATATTCGATTGTCGTTTCGTTTTTGTACTTCGTGTTAATGATATAATTTTATCTTTCTTGTTTTAGTATATTTTAATGCTAAATCGCAAAAACAAATTTCTTAATTCAACATTTCACGGGCGATGTGCCGGAGTCCAGGGCGCACCCGCCTCGCGACTTTATCGTGTACTGAGTTCGAGTGGCACGCAGAAGTGGCTCAACTAATTTTTTATTTATATCAACTCATTAACCCTATAATATTCTATATTCTATCGAATTACAAACTAAGCTTACTATAAAAAATATTTACAAAATTCCATATGAAATCAATAAATGTCTATTTCAAAATATACATACATAACTATAACAAACAATTTGATTAAAACAAAATCAGAAGGGTGGGTGTCGGTCATAGTTTATTTTGTTTTCTAAATTCTAATAACAATTTCTATAACGCGTGCACGAATTGAAATCGAAAACGGTACTGTAACAGCAGTTTTCCTAGTTATCAATTTGTAAAAAACAAAATAAATATAGGTAATACAAAACAATTAAACTATATAAAGCCAAAATATGGATTGAAGGTGTGACGTGCAGATATGATTAAAAACTTAATTCAGATAATACAAATACACTAATTCAAAATGGCGGAAAACGTACATACATACATTCATACATACCTCACGCCAGGTCCCTCACGGGGTAGGCAGAGAGCACGGAGTGCCAAATATCCCAATCCTTACAGACCTGCCGCGCTTATATGCGGAAAATGTACTTTATAAGTAGCGCCAAGAACTCCTTCAGACGAAAACATTTATTATCGTTAACGAAAAAGAAACCAAAATAAAGTTACATCGTATTTAACAGATGGCGCTGTTCTGTGATACAATAATCTTTCATAGATAAAAAAAAAATCAATGTTTTACATTAACGTATTACATTTCCGTAAATGTGACTGGTGAAACGTGGAAGTGTACTACACTCCTCTGCCTGCCTCCTCGAGGATTACAGGCGTGATGTTACATTTAAAACAAAGTGTCATATAAAACTAAAAAAAATTAACATCTTGGTAATATTTAAGTAATGTCGAATGCTTAATTAAACAAGTGACTAATCCTGGTATTAGTGGATACAATTGTATATTGAAGTGGTCGGCGGTCAAATAGGACCCATTATTCCTCATTTTCCACGAGACATCATGTCATGCGCATACTTATTTACTGGTTATATTGATTCATCGCAATTGCGATATGTCAATTTAAATTTAATACGCGGTTTACTCTCTTAAGACAGAAAGCTACATTACTTGCTATCATTAATATTACGTGTTGTGTCGCTGAAGTGAATATCTGCAATTGGTCGAATTTCTATCGAACTGCCACATCAGATGCGGACCGTCAAGCAATAGGGTGACAATATTAAATTGAATAACACGGGTAAAAAACCTGCGTGCGGTACGACGCGCCAACGCGTCCCGCATCTCGCTAACGTGTGAACATTGTACCTGTAGCCTGAGCACGAGTCACTAGCGAGTAAGTATTCGTATCGTAAGCGTAGAAATTTGTATGAACATTGTACAGCGCCCCTAGCGGGCGTAAATAGAACTAATTTACGCATACAATTTTCTACGCTTACGATACGAATACTTACTCGCTAGTGACTCGTGCTAAGCTACTGATCGCTTCCGAGTGTAGACAACGCGCGGCTCGCGGCGCTCAGCGGCACTTCAGCAGGAACTCGTACACGGCGGCCGGGAAGTGCGCGCGCGTGGCCGAGCGCGCCGCCGTGCGCGCCATCTCCAGCACCGACGCCGCGCTGCGCACGCGCACGCGTCGTTTACTTATTTATTACACACACACCAACGGCATAACACACAAAACATTTAAACTGAGGAGGTGCAAAATTCTAGTTTGCTCTGGTGTGCACGCCAATTATAGGCGGGAACAACATTCACTTAAAAACTAGACAAGTATATGCAAGCGTATTAGAACAGCAGACGACAAATTAGCTTAGTAGATGTAAAATTAACTTTTTTTTAATCGGGCACCGCGCGCTCACACGCACGCACGCACACACACACCCACACGCGCACGCACACATACACAAACACTCAAGCATGTAGCACTGCGCGCTCACATACGCAAGCAGTAATACTACGCTCGCACACACACGAGCGTCAATACTGCGCGTCCACACGAGAGCTCACACTACGATACTGCCCTTCCGCTACTGAGGACATCGTACTGAACTGTAACGTGTGTGGGTTTCCTCGCCACGTTTGCCCTCACTGTTATGATGTGTGCTGGACTGCTGACCTTCAGTCAGTCAGCACGGCACACTGATGCCAGCACTTAAGGCTGCTTATTCCGAGAGGAGAGCCGTGTCCAACAGCGAGACAATAAAAAGAATACACGATAGTAATATAACCTCAAAAGACACACAACCCACTATCTTCTATAATTAAAACCCCTGATCCATAAAAGGAATATTGTCATTTCAATTGCTGGAATGCCACCTTGTATCCCAACCCACAAAGTCTCGCGTCGAGCCTCAGACGCTGGCCAGTATTGACAAACAAAGGGATGCGCTCTTACCCCCTGTTGCGGAAGTGGGCCAACTTCTTCCACTCCTTCCGGTCCACGTGCCGGAACAGCACCATGATGAGGTGCAGCTCGCACGTGGCGGAGTTCACCGCCAGGTGCAGCGCCGTGTCGCCGCCCTTTATGTCCTGCGGCAGGGACGCGCCGAGCTTAGGTCGGGTTGCTTGTGTGTAAGTAGCGCAACCAACACAGTTTTGAGTAACACAATTTTCCAAAATGTGAACCCCGAAACCCTTTTTCGACTGGCGCCGTTACAATTGTTTTTAAATGCTTATTTATTGCAAAATTCGCCGATACCCGCGATTGCCGTTGCGTTATTTAGGGTGATATTAACAATATATTTTGTGTAGATAATAGAAAACAACAAATATTTAGAGCATAAAAAATATACATTGCTAAGTTAAAAAAATCGCTAAACATTTAGTTTGTTCAAACTTTAACAACTGCGCATTGAATAAACATATCGTAACATTTTTTTAAAGATAACAACCAAGTGTCTGAGATGTTAAACTAAAAGAATTTGAACGAAATCTATGCAGCGCTTTTTGCGTGATAATATAGGAGCAGGCGCGACTCACCCACTTCCAGAGGTCGGCGCCGGCGTGCTCCAGCAGCACGTGCGCCCCGTGCAGGCGCGGGCGCGCGGCGCCGTGCAGCGCGCACGCCAGGTGCAGCGGCAGGAACCCTGCGGCCGGCCGCGGTTACATCAATACAGCCAAGAACAATCGGGTTCGACCGCGATTGGACCACTAATTATCATTAATATAATTATCTTAAGTTTGCCTGCCACGTTATGGCCAATGAGAAGCGCAACATTTCAATTCAATTCCTGCAACCGCGTTGGGGCAAATAAATAAATTCAATTGAAAATCGAACCGTACCATCGCTGTTGCTGTGGTGGACGTCGAAGAGCGGGATCTCGTCAGCCTCCTTGCGGACCAGCTCGCTGAGCACATCCGCGCACATGTCGCCCTGCCGCACGCAGGCGTGGAGCAGGTTGTCCCCTTGCGCGTCCAGCTGGGGAAGAAATGAAGCAGGCTTTATTCGCAGCCATTGCGGCGTATGTGCAAAAAAATTAAATTGCAACGTACAAAGCAATGTCACCCTTAGATAGAAGAATGGGAAGAACGACCTAGTTTGCTTCCCAGCTCAACCTCTATGTCAGTGGGCCCCGTGGATTTGAAAAATAGACAACAGAACGTCTCTTCTGATCTTTCGTTAGATCGTGACACTAACTCTCTCTTTCCTTTTCTCTCTCGTACATAAACACACGGTTACATAAGCACTGTATATCAAAATGTATTACCAAAATTAAAAAAGAGGGTTTGAGACCACGTCTTCTTTATGGAAGAGATTAGCTGATAAAATAAGGTCTCAAAAACTCCAAAAATGTCTTTCTTTCTTTTCAAATGTAAACCTCATTTTGGTCGATGAAGTCGGCATAGAGGAATAGCACAAGGCCAGGTTTTTACCTCGTGAAAGACATGTGTGGCGTCGCCGGGAACTTTCCCTTTGATCTTGAGCGAAATCCGTGAGCACTGCACCAGGTACCGAGTCAGGAGTGGTCTGGAGTGGCAGCAGAGTACTGCCAGCTTTATCAGATTCAGTCCTGGAATAAAAACGCATCATCATCATCAACCCTCAGAATGAGAACAGTCAAGACAATTATTTATCACGACTTAGGGTTTTTTCAAATAGACCAGCTCGGAGAGCAGAACAGATTCGTCATCATTATCGTCAGACTATTGCAGGCCACTGCTGGACAAAGGTCTCCCCTGAGACTTCTCGCCCGTTTACGCTGCTGGTCATAAACGACCAGGCCTTTAGCTGTGCCGGCCGTGCAGGCCGCGCCATACCGCGATCTGCCAGCGCTAGGTTTAGTCGCCTCTTACGACACCCTGGGTCCCGGCACG
>DWEH01000326.1:0-12417 GCA_018245815.1 Apyrrothrix aesculapus | reverse complement strand
CAAAAACGAACGCGCAAACCGGACCGTGGAGGACCGCCACAAGTCCAGTTGATGTGGATGAAACCTCAATCTTTGGCCTGTCCAAGCCCACTTATTTTTTCGGGTTTTTGCCCATAATCCCCACGATGGGCATGTGGATTGGGGACCGCAGAGTATGGCTCCTCGCACCGGCTACGCTGTAGCCTGCAGGCAGCCAGGGCACTTCGCCGGGCCTAGGTAGGCTGCGCCATTCGGAGATCAGCCAGTAGTATATAATGACAAATATCGTAGTGAACATACGAATGATGTAAATATATATGGAATTATGTACCTACATCGATAAAGATAAAATAGAAGGTAAAAATGTATAGAAAGTAACATTGAAGAAAAAACGCAGCAAGGTGACCTGCAATAATATTATTATTATGGCAGGTCACCTTGTACAAAAGATAATACAAGTACAATACATTAGGCATATTATTTTAGGTAGTGGGCACAGGATTTTTTAAATTTGATTGCTTGATTGAAACGTGAAAGAGTTGAACATGAATCCAAAACGGAGAAGAGGCAAACACAGCGAGACAGAGAGCTGAGCAAAGTTGACGTTGTTTAGATTCACAGAGATACTAAAAGTTACATTTCAAGTATACCTGAGATAGCGGATGAAACAAAATCAAAAAGTGAGTTCATTAAGCGAACCTGTCTACATTGATGTACGGAGAGCCACATGCGCTAGCGGCCATACGAGGAAATATGATCGAATATTTGCAGATAGTATGTGAAGTTCTAGTTTGTCCCGAACATACTCACATATATCGAACACACATCAGCTCAATTTTTTAAAGAAATAATTAAAGTCAGCACCACGCGGCCTTTTATATACACGGGCAGACAGTACTTGATTCTTCAGCATGTGAAATGAATCCATAGTAATAAAACAGACAGCAAAACTCGAACAAAATGAAAATGATATGGAACATTTGTATAGGGAGCGCCGGCGGTGATGACGTTCCCAGCGCCGCCCCGACGTC
The DNA here is from genome assembly GCA_018245815.1 of Apyrrothrix aesculapus. Taxonomy (NCBI): domain Eukaryota; kingdom Metazoa; phylum Arthropoda; class Insecta; order Lepidoptera; family Hesperiidae; genus Apyrrothrix; species Apyrrothrix aesculapus. The sequence goes on along the minus strand of DWEH01000326.1, from coordinate 11,407 downwards.
ACATCGATCTTTTAATCCGTCGGCCGCGCGGCCCCTGCTGCACTCTGCCGCTCGTCACGCCGCGCACTGCCGAACTCGACCGTGGCCCGGTGGCTTTAAGGCTGAAGGTCGCTCGCGCGGAAGGAGGTCGGGCCGCCGGGGTCGCCTGCGCCGGGAGCTCACGGCGACGGCAAACAAAATACGCTTTTTGTAAAGCACTTAACGTCACTCGACGTTACTCGCACTATTTATTTATAGTAATTCTATTTTTATTCGGCTTTGTTGCGAGGAATTAGTACCGGCATAATGCGACGCAGATTACCAACTAAATGCTTATTATGAATGAACACGAAGGGATGCGAGGGGTACAGGTCGCGAAGGTGTATCGAGTTTGAAGTATGTACGTTCGGGGCCAATTAATATTGTTCACATCAATAAATTATACCTGGTATTTACCAGTATTCCCGTTGTCTGTCATTCTTAAAACATCAGCCACAGCTGCATGCATCGTAACAGTAGTTCGAATTTGGGTTCGAAAATACAAGGCATTATTTTTACTGTAATTGCTGTGTGGATGCATAAAACAGAAGATATGTAAGTTATAGCTTAATGATTTCTACCTCTTAGTGCGGTCTCATTTGATTCCTAGACACACATTCATTTTACATCTCATTTTACGGAACTATGTAGGTTAAGATTAATTACCATTAATTGACTGCCTCGTTGGTCGTGTTGGTTGCAAGAGCGATTGCCGATCGAAGGTCCTGGGTTCAAAGCCCGGGTCCGGTACTACTGGATTTTTCTAATTTAGATGTTCTATGTAGTAGTGGCTCGGAGTCTGGATATGTACCTACCCGGTGTACTGTAATAGACTCACCACCTATTCCATAATGGAACGTAAACGTAACTGTTGAAACTTGAGAGTGTACTACATTCCTCTGCCTACCTCTTTGGGGGTTATAGGCGTGATGTTACGTTAAGATTAATTACCATTACCTATTATAGTGAAGGAAAATATCGCGATGAAACTCGGAAAGTCTCAGAGTACTTCCTAATATTATTTAAGATTTAGAAGCGCCTCGTTTCCCAGCCGTAGCGGATTACGACCCTAGCTCTCCTCATTATAGGAGTAGACCCGGATTCAGTAATGGGACGATAACAAACTTGATAATGATGATAATGATGATGAAAGAAACAGTCAATCTTTTACAGAAATGTACCTAAAAATTTAAAAGTGTTGTTTTTTTCTCGCAGTATTTGAAAAATATTAATTCAGTTTTTATTCAAGCAGTTGTACTTGAAGATACCCTATTTATCCTTTAAAATATTTAAAATTTACAATCATATGTGTAATGGGTGAGCGAGAAATCTTAGCTGCGTGTGTTTTCCTTTCATCTTTTCTCGTGAAATGAAGTTTTGTTTCAATGGACGAAGTAACACTGGGCAGTATTTACGACAGAGTACGAGCGAACAGCGGCGGGTGCGTCGCCGGGGAGCGGCTGTAATCCTGCAAATTGCCACTCCACGTGTCTCGTCTCCGCGCGCTTGCGGACTGTAGCATAATAATAATTCTATTTCTGACGTACCCTCGACACCTTTCAAAATTATTTGACTTTAGTAGCGTATCGATATACATGCATAGGTATGTAGATAAAACCAATCGATCGAGAACAATAGTTTTAAGCGCGCGCACGTAAATATTGTAAAGGCGTATAATATACAAAATAATGACCTCCGAACTGTATAGGTTCGGTGTAGGGATGTACTGCGCCAGCTGTTGCTTTTCCGGCGGACTTTAGTCGGCGAGATAACTCGATGACTAGTACACCGTTCATATTCGTATAAATGTATGTCCGTGTTCACTACGGAACACACCGCCCAGCGCGCTGCACACTCAGTGCACATTGAATGGCTTCGCAACATTAGCGCCCGTAACGAGACGCGCGCGAGTTGATGCCCTCAGCCCTCGCAGAAGTCTCGCCCGCGCCGGACAGCTAGCAACTTGCTACGCGAACGCGTTTCTCGGAAGGTTACGGAGTCCTAAAGGCTTTTCTAATGGTCGCGGGCGCTACGTAAAGAAAGTAGCCGCTCCCAATAATAAAGGCACATAAATGGCACAAAACTTATTTATTTTTGGCGTGATGTTACGTATGTTACGTAAATTTTGAAAACTCAATCAGAACTAAGTTAAATAATTAATTTAATTACTTTTGCTGTACTGTAAATTATAATAATGCAAATTAATATTTGTTCGGAGTGACTCGGTGGTGGCAGGCCACAAATATGTATCTTTATAACTTTATATTTGATCTCGTCAGGATTACTTGGTTTTGTTTTAATTTAATTATTGCATTGCAGGCACGAGGACAATAAACATTAAACACGAAGTGGTTGTATCGTCGTAAAAGCGTGTTTGTGTTGAGCGTGTGCTATGGGCCACGTACATACGTTCCAATAGTACAATGCGTTTTAAACGCACGCGTAGTTTTCTTACGCGTTGCAAGTGAATACAAAACGACGAGAGCCACAAGCCCGAGATTCTTTAAAATGCAATGTCATGAGTGACCAGCGGCTGACACAGTGTCTCTGGCAGAGCGCCGTGTGCGCGGCAGCGTGGCAGCCAGCTTCAATGGGGACTATTTCCGAGAGACGCCAGCCAGCAAATGTGTTTTTGGATCTAATTAGAGCTGATCATAACAACGAACATTATTTATATCCTGTTACAAGTCTTATTTTATGTGAATTTAAGTGAGAAATTTTACAGAATTATGTGATTTGTGTTACGCAGAGATAATTATTCAATTGGATTTCTCCGTCATCACATACATGGCCTCTGTAACTAACTCTGACAAAGGCCCTGTTGCGTTCTTGTATATAAAAGACGCTTAGACGTCGGTACGTCCGTAGATTATTATTATTATTCGTTCGTTTAAACGAAGTGCATCATAATCATCATAATGAAAGCAGCGGCTATTTCCTCCGCACCCGTACGACGGCGTCCGCAACTCGTGCGATAATCGCCCGTAGAGTGCTATTGCCGCTATTGCGTTAAAGCCTCATGTCTTAAAAATATGAAATGAGAGAGCTTGACTTATAGAATACTTTTTTTTGGATGATTAATTCCCTAGATTGATGACGAGAGTGGCGTGATGACTGGTACCTAGGACCCACCGAATTATTTTCTAGCGTTTAGTACATTATCTACATCATTATTATTTTTATTTCTAATAAAACTGTTTAACTTAAAAAAATTATATTTATAAATAGATCACGCCTTACTAGAGACGTGAAGCGCTGGTTCGATACCTTCTGGTGGCTGGCACCATCCAGTTAATCTGCGAAGCATGACCTGCGGCCACACAGTCCTATCGAGAGTCGACAGGCTGTGGCTCGTGACTTAACGCAGTCGGGAGACGTAGACGAGGGTCATTGGGATGATAGGAAGCAGAACATGACTGGATCCTGTCGATGCTGTGCCACATTTGTTATGAAAGACAGTCTTTTACTTCTTCCACTCCAATTTAATGAAGCCGTTTTAATCTGCCTGAATGTTGGACACCGTCCAAAGTGGGGAGCATTGCGGAAGATCCTGCTACCCCTCTCTGTTCTGATTTTTACTCGCTTTGCGGGATGCTGGCGAACGGCAGCTGCGGCGTAATTCCACCAAGACGTAATAGTGACAACAGGCAACCTCTCCATGGGGAGGTGTAGTGCAGGTGGCGGACGGCGGCCGGTAACGAGTCATGTTCCGCAGACACGAAACTCGCTGACAAAGTATTGTATGCCCCCGCGACGCGTGTAGATGTTGTCAACCTCAGGTGCCTGATGACAGCCAAGATATCGCGTAATGTCGCCAGTGCAGGTCCTAGCTCACCGATGGTGTCTGGAAGACTTTTATCTTCACACCGCTTCCACTGGACTCGCTGTTTGGATTGTTATATCTTTCAGCAGCTTGGTGACATCGATATGTTAAGACGTGATGGGGGCCAACTTGTTTATGTTCTTTACCACGAAGGACGGCACGTCGTCGATATCAGTCGTCTTCCGTCTTTCATTTCTTCTGCTGGATGACATACGGCCGATCTTGCCGACTGGTTGAAATAGGAGCGTTTTGGCGGCACTCGCACACGTGAAGTTGGAGTTACTAGTCTCGTCGTCTCGAGTTGGTCGTAACTCATAGCTATGGGAGCGCCGAGCGCACTCCGCGCTGTACTGTGCGATGCGCTGGTCTATCTACTGGTTCGAAATTATAACATTATCAGCAGAGGTGCAGTAGAGCTGCGTGTGGTCAGCGCCGGAGAATGTCCCTCATGATGGTAGCCTATCGACATCGATATGTCAAAGGGCAGTTATTGCATATGCGTGCAAGGGCTGCGTCCTCGTCTTTGAAGGGTAATCATTTATTTTTATGGACTTAACCGCTTATTGGTAATAACAAGAATCCACACAGTATCAACGAAGGAATGACGCGTGCCTACATTAAGTAAACATTTACAGTATTTAGCTATAAACTACATAGCGCTGTGTATTTGGCCGACCGATATCTGGCGGTCATTACTGCTTACAGATGCTGAGGTCCGCGTCACATTATCTGCTGTACGGCTGCCGGTCGCGCAGCGTTCAGAGAACCGAAGAGGTCCTAATTTAACGTTTTACTACTGTGTACTTGAAGTTGCTTCGATTCGTGGAAAGTTCACTTAAGTTTTTTGTTCACACGTTCGTCGCAAACGACCTATCATATAAGTCTTAAGTGCAGTTTTTTTCTAGTAAGAAAGTGTTAAATATCGAATACAGAATCCGATTTCGAGGGCACATATTGTAGCAAACCCCACCCATCGCTAACACAAGTGAAAGCAGCAGCTCAACGAAAAGTCTTATGTAATGTGTTAACATGTAGTTGTCGGTAAAGGCATTGTATAGACAAGTAGACGGCCACTTGGTCTATTAGTGCATGCGAATGGAGCAGCGCCAGACGCCGCGGAGCGCATTGATGTCTTTTGCAGGCCGCGGCGGCCGCGCCCCGCGCGCAGTAGTGCTGGCGCGCTGTGCTGCGCGGCGTCACGTTTACATTACGACCGTTCTAGAGAGTTACATTAAAACATACATTATCACGATGTTATTTTAAGATTATAACATTTCATTTATTATCGAGCCGGTAACCGAGTAATCATAGACATTTATCTACTAAAACACTATGCTGTACATCTCGATAGCAGCAAAGTAAAATAACATTAGTTTCATCTGCAGATTTGTCGGAAGCGAAGTTTTAGGTAAATTAAATTAGGTATTGCTATTAATTATTTCTATCCCGTCAATTTAGTTATTATTGTAGGTACTCATTTCAAAGAATGTAATAAAATGTAATTACTATTCAATAAAATGAAAAAAAAACTCCAATGTATTATTTATTGCTCATAAAACATTTTGTGTATTTAAATACACAGTCAAGTGAATTACTGAACGCGAGTCGCTTACTCCTGTAGAACTCCTACAGGACGCAGCCGGTCCGAGGAGGTCAACTAGCAACTATTTGATCATTTGAACTGCGTTAGAATTAACGTGGTAAAAAATAAGTGTATGTCATAGTAACAATTGGGCCTACTGGAATTCGATTTCGATACAGACTCAGCACTTTTGACACTTTCTTACATGTTACGTTAGTAACGCATTAAACGTAACATCACGCCTGTAATCTCCCAAAAAGGTAGACAGGGGAGTGTAATACATTCCCACGTTTCACCAGTTATCTACGTTTACGTCCCATTATGGAATAGGTGGTGAGCCTATTGCCATACACCGGACACAAACCCAGACTCCGAGCCACTGCTAGTAATTGTCATTTAGAAAAATCCAATAGTACCCGGCCTGGGATTTGAACCCAGTACCTCTCGATCGGCACTCGCGCTCGCAACCAAGACGACCAATGAGTCCGTCCTCGCTGTAAATAACTAGAGAGCCTCAAAAATAGGCGAACCTCACGTACTTATGTAGGAACACATTATTTAGTACATTTACCGTCGGTGTGGCGGTGTCCGAGGATGCTGTCGATGGTGTAGGCAGCAGCGCGGCGCCCCGCCATCGCGCTCCACACGTGCGCCCGCTGACTTCACGGCGATAATTCAAGTTCACTGTGGCCACGAACCAACTGTCGAAGTCATTCAAATACCACGGAGAATGATGTAAGCTTACGGCCACGTCGGCAATTATTTAAAGTTCAACTTAACATTTGTAACCGTTTTATATTTTGTGAGTTGACTTGTTTCGATCAAATATATCAAATTAATGAACAACAGTCACACAGATTTGCCGCAACGTTATAACTTAAATATTGCGGAGTCAAACTTATTAAGTTGTATTTACTCCAAGTGAAGACTTTTCCGCGAAATGTGACTGCCGCGCCGACGTAAGCCACCCTCGCGAGTCGAGCCACCAACTTTAACTGAGGTCTACTAATCAGTTCCACGACGACCCGCCTCACTACAACACAGCCTCCCACTCTACATCCATCTTTTTCGATTGTATTGAGCTTTGTGCATGGCTGTCCTGCTCGGAAGCTCCGCCCCCGGCAGCCCATTGGCGGGCACGGCGCTAAGGTCCGAAGGCCTCCGGCCGGGCAGAGCTTCGCGCTCCGTGCGCCGGAGAGGACGTGTCGAGTACCAACTGTCCGCGCACAGATACTTCGACTACCGATCTACTTTTGTTGATTGCATACCTTAGCAGAAAAGCGACATTAGCTTTTATTGGAAATTTATCTTTGGAATATTATACATATATAGATGTATATGTCAGATAATTACTTCAGAATAAACAACATTATTCATATATTATAGATAATACACATAGGTATTGGCTGTCGGTACTCGGCGCCGTACTGTCGTATAGACGTACTCGTAGACTGGCGTATAGTATTCAATTATTGAAAAAAAAATCAGGGAAGGAAATCCGGCCTTTAATCCCCGAAGAGGTAGGCAGAGGAGTGTACTATTAGTATTTAGTGTACTTCAATTATTTTAAATTAACCTTATCTCCGAATTATAGGTCCAAATAACATTTATTTATTTATTTTCATGGAAAACTTACAGTTAAATTAACGAATAGATATATACATCAGGTAACTGAAGGCCGTATCATTGCAGACGATAGACTGGATGCGAGAGACGTACAGTGACATACACAACGACACTAAAAACAACACAACTATAAAAGAAAAAAATTAGATTAAGAGGCGAAAAAGTTTTTTGCTAATAGGCGCTTCAGTTCAGAAACGGAGCTATGGTATAAGTATTAATCTCACCAACGCTTTTCAACTTGTATATGAACGGGTTTCCCGAAGAGCTCAGCGGCACTGGGGTAGGCTGCCACATAGCCGGGCTTGTGGGAATAACTTAAGCTATGCTGACGACATGGTACTTCACAGTGCGTCTACTGTGGCCTTAGGAAACTGTTGGCCATATGTGAGGCTTATGTGGGGAAAGGTGGTCTGAGCTAAAATGAGAAAAGAAGAGTGGTGATGGTCTTTGAAGTCGGGAATAAAACACCGGAGCGAATACCATCAGTCCTGCTCAATGGTACAAAATTAGAAAAGGTGTATCAGTTTAAATTTCTTGGGCACGTGTTGACTCCTGACCTCAAAGACGATATAGATATAGAAGGCGAACGGCGGACGTTGTCAGTGAGAGCGAATATGTTGGCTCGCAGGTTTGCGCGGTGCTCTTATGACGTTGAGACTACGTTGTTTAGAGCCTACTGCACGAGCTTCTACACATGTAACCTGTGGGCCAAGTTCACGCTTAAGTCGTACGATGCCCTCCGGGTTCAATATAATAGGAGTGCATCTGTAGTGCATCAGGAATGTTCGCGACGGCGCGAGGCGACTGCTTTTACGCCACTATGCGCAAAAGATGCGGGTCCCTGGTGCGCAGACTGCGGGGCAGTACCGACAGCAACTTAAGGATGATTGCCAGCAGGTGAAATTACAGATATATGAGTCGTTGCTGCGCTGAGTCTACTGGAATGGCAAGGCGATGACTCACATCACCTTATTTTAAAAATAATTGTAGGTTAAGTATTACATAGTCAATAAGTTATGCAATACTAACAAATATTAGTCATTGTTACTCAATTAAAGATTATTATTATAATTTATTTTTACTTTTTAAATAAGTTTTGATTAATACACTCAATATTCGCGTGCCTTTGGCCAAACGAAAATTGAGGAAATGAAAAAGAATCACGACCCTATAGAGAGAAATTTTCTGACTATCCTACATGTGTTTAAAATTACTGCTTTTTGTATAGTTATGAATGTGATAGATTTTGTATGGTTATGTCCACCCAGGATGTGCAAGGTTTTTAAACTATCGTGTAAACATTTTGCTATGCCCCCAGTGGAAGAAATAACGATAACTCCTTACAGTATTCCTTACAGTATTCCTTACAGTATTCCTTACAGTAGTCCTTACAGTATTAACTTTCCAAGGAGACTTTATTTCCATCGAAAGGTCGATGTATTTAGCTAGTTCTTCAGTGTAGGCTGTTTGCAGGTTATGCGTATTAGGTACCGCTATGTCAACTAAATATACTTTTTTGTTCGCTTTGTCTTGGAGTGTAATGTCAGGTCTATTGTGATGTACAGTTTTATCAGTAATTATTGTGCGATCCCAATACCTATAATGTAAATTGTTTATTTTCCAGAGTAGTTGAGGGAGTGTAAATACCTTTATGTGGTAATTAGTTTTTTCAGTAATTAATTTGTATTTAAATCCAAGATATTGATGAATAATGGCAGAAAACTTGATCGTGCCGGTGTTTGTAGTCATATTGCACGAGTGATTTACAAGCTCCTGTTATATGTTGTATGGTTTCGCTGCTACTATGACAATGTCTACATAAATCGGATGCTAAAGATGAGTCCCTGATAATATGTTTCCTGTAGTTTCTTGTATCTACAACCTGGTTTTGTATTTCGATCATAAATGCTTCGATTTCCGGAAAGAGTTCGCCTCGAATTAGCCACTCATTTGATGCATTTTTATCGACAATACTTTTACTAATATCTTAACTATGGCGACCGTGCAGAGATTTATCAGTCATGTTATTTCATGAGTCATGTTAATTTTTTCATCAGTGGTATTTTGTGGTAAATTAATGGTAGTGTCTTTGAGGTTTAGTGGTGTTAATTTAGTGTCTGTTTGTACTATTGCTTGCTGGATCTGTATATGCAGAGCTCTATTATTAAAATAAGATCATAATGCTGTTATCTGTCTGTTGTGCAAATTCTGGATGTCAATAAGGCTCCTCCCCCTTCTTGTCTTGAAAGGGAAAGTCGTTGAGTACAAGCTCGGGGGTGATGTTTTCTGTACTTGGTCATGGTAGTGTCGGTCAGTCTCTGTAGAATTTGAATGTCCGTTTGTGTCCACTGTATAATTCCGAATGAGTACCTATGTTAATACCGGAATCTCAAAAGTATTAATCGCTTTTATTGTATTTCGTGCATTGAGCTATGTATTAAGTATTTTGTGTAATCTGTATTTAAACTTTTGTGTTAGTGTTGATTTCGTCTATTTTGATAAGTTTGTCGTAATTGTTGGTAACCTAAGTATTTGTATCGTATTGTTTGATCAAACAATGCCTATTATATCTTCATTTTCTAACGTGTACGAGTTGCTTTCTATTACACCCTTGCGTACAGATTGAATGTTACATTTATCGATGCCTTACTATTATTATTTTGTTGCATTGTATTGCTTGTACTCGGATTTTATTCTGGTAGTTTATATAAGATCAAGTACGGGCATGTACCATGTAACTTGGTGCTCGGAGGAATTTAAGGGGTAGTAATTATTGTTGTCGAATTTAAAAATCGTCGAACTATTGCGGCTATATATAGAACAGTGTTTTTTTTAATTCTATAAAGATTGATCCTCGCCACTGCAGTTCCTTCAAAGACTCGTGTAATCTTTTTGGTATAACGCTTGTCGATGAAAGTACAATTGGTATGATTCTAATATTATCTTGGTGCCACATCTCCTTCATTTCATCCGCAAGTGGTAAGTATTTCTGGATTTTTTAAAATGTTTTTGTTTAAGGTTTTCAGTGTTTGGTATAGAAATATCAACTAAATAAGTGGTTTTGGTGGCTTTTACAGTGAGAGTGATGTCAGGTATATTGCAGTTAATGGCTCTGTCTGTAATAATGTCTCGATCCCAGTATAATTTGGCTGCGTTATTATCAAGAACGTTCTTCGGTGAATACTTATAGTACGGAGGTTTGGTGTTAATAAGTTTATATCTAAGTGCAAGCCAGCTTTTAATTTTCAATAAAATTTATTATCGTGCCTGATTGCGGCTTAGTTATAATAGACTAGCTGTAACCCACAACCCCGTCCGCGTTGTTTATTATATGTATTGACAATATTTTAAGTACAGAGAAGAAAACTTAAAAAATATTGAAGATAAAAATATACTTTCCTAACCTTAAAATCGCTAAAAATGCTAGTTTCTTAAAACTTTAACAACTTTACAATAAATGAGGTCGTCGCAATATTCTTTTAAGATAAGGATCGAGTGTCTAAGAAGTAAAACTACCAAAAGCTGATCGCAATCTGTCCAGCAGGTCTAGCGTGCTGCACCCACCAAGGCAGACCTCGTTGTGTTTAAATGCATAGATACAATGGTGTCGGGAACTCTTTCTAGATCTACTAAAAACCGTTGTTTTATTAGTACATTGTATTGACGTATTACTAACCATTTCGCCAGCGCACGTAAAAACGGCCTTTTGGTAGCGCTTTTTTTCCAATGTACTTTACAAATATAATATTCCAGGCTAGCCAACAGTTGCAATATCATTGTTGTAGGTAGGCTATATCATTTTCATGAATCTGGCTTAACAGACAAAAACAATTTTTAAAATCCGACTGGTAATGAAACGGCTAGGTATATCCCTGTCGCTAACGTTTCCGAACTCGCTAGCTGCCCAGCTGCACAGACCTCGGGCGAGGCTCCTCCGCCGGCGGCTGGACATAATGTACGAACTTCGTTATCTATACTAGCTGTATAAATCTGTAGGCTTTGTCTCTACATTTAATTTTTTGTAAAATTTTGTGGAGAACATTCATTTTATGACTCACTGAATTAAATTTCTTTTTTTTTGTCGGTCTGTCTGTATGGCCCCTATATAATTGAAGAATTGTTTAACAGATCTTGATGAACATTAGTATTTAGAAAGATCATGTGAATTAACCGAAGATTAATTACATATGTTATCGATAAACCTTATGGTAATCATAAAAAAAATCCGACGCACGACTGGAGTTTACTCCTTAAGTACGATTATCTTTGAATATGCAATAGACAAAGAGGGTAAACAGACCGGTCTCTTATAATATTGAAAGTATCCTTGTTCACTATAAACATACAGCACACAAGCG
>DWEH01000325.1:0-12427 GCA_018245815.1 Apyrrothrix aesculapus | reverse complement strand
CACTAGAAATTCTAATTTTAGAAAAATCCAACAGTACTCGACCCGGGATTTAAACCCAGGACCTCTCGATCGGCTGTCACACTTGCAACCAACACGACCAACGAGGCAGTCAGTCTAGTCAGTCTAGTTTAACTTTTAGAAAAAGCTTTGTGTTTTATCTTTGATATGGGTTTAAAGCGCAGGTGGGTATATTAAAATCCATCAGCTGTTTTCTGCGAATAGACAATGAACAATGTGCACGACCGCCTTAAGCGAACCAAAGACAATAGAATGTGCCCTTAACTTTCATATGATACTGAGTTAGATCTTGCATGGAACCAACGGGACAGCGTCGTATTTTAAAACTGATGCATTTCTGAACTGGTCCGAGCTTAGCTGCTCGAGCGAGTATCGCTTAAAGCATCAACCATTTAGATACACTCGACGTTCCAGAATTTAGAAATGAGAATTTTCGAAATCAAGGTTGATTTTTTTTTAATCTTGTTCAAAAAACAGACCAGACTATTTATTGTTATCTCTCTTTTAGCTATTTTTGTGTATGTCTATTTATTGTAATGTCTGTATATTTCTTTTCTATGTATGTTGTACAATATTTCTTGTTATAACATGTTAATAAAAAGGTTTACAACACCTAATCGATTACAGTAAGAAAAGCCGAATAGTGAGAACGCCATTACAAATGGAACTCTTAATATATTGTTAGCAGACATTTCTCGTATATTTGAAACAATGTAGTATAAAATCAAATTGTATCCCAGTAGGATCATCACATGCGATAATATTTCGATTTATAATATATAACTGTACATATCAGTTTTTGTAAACTTTACATTACGTTAGAATTTCTAGTAGTGGCTCGGAGTCTGGATTTGTGCCCGGTGTATGGCAATAGACTCACCACCTATTCCATACTGGGACGTAAACGTAACTGGTGAAACGCGGGAGTGTACTACACTTCTCTACCTACCTCTTCAGGGATTACAGCCGTGATGTTACGTTATATAAAAAAATATATAAGATTATAGCCGGATTTCATAGAGTACATCAGTACACTCTACCCGCGCCACAACAGGTCGATTACTATAGCAACACACGGGCAAATGCGTACGTTCTTCAAAATGTACAGGTGCAAAAGAAAAACAAAGCTACGAGAAACGGTCTCTCGGCAATATGCAACGTTTAGTGGCCGTTCAAAATCCAATATAATATTAAGCCTTGACTAATTTACTAGACCTAGAGCTTTGATTAGGTAATTAAAGAGAACGCGACAGACCAGTCGTATGTTAGTCATGTATTCGTACGTATGCGAGTTAGTGCTACGCGCTACGCACTACGCTTCGCCTACGCTTTAAGTGGCTGCAATGACACTGCGCTGCACGCAAAGTAAACTCATTGAAACAAATTATGCGGTAGTAAACTGTTTCGTTTATTTATACGTCTTTGATAATAATACATTGATAAAATAAATTACCTGATAATTTAAAAAGGACTTTGGTTAGGTCGATACTAGTCGGGCTGTCATGAAAAAACAGACGAGAGCTGAGCCGTTATATCATATTAATCATATATAGATATACTCATGAAACGTTTAACACTAACAATAAATACTTTCTTCGAAATCGTTTTTATTATGATGATGAAGCAACTATGCTTCATCAACATAATTGTCATCACTTATATTCTGCATGTATTTTTGACTGAGCGACAGTCTCCTCTGACAATAGAAGTGTTGGAGCTATGTTATTTATATATTTAGGTTTGTCCCCAACAAGAAATTTCATACAATGTCACTTATATACCAATATACAATAAAATTACAGCAAGTCTAATCAAAACTCTTTTGAAAGAATTTGAAATGTACAAAAAACTGCAGTAGAAATAATTCGGAAGGTATTTTCGACACGCAAAACAATAAAAACTTCAACATCACGCTCGCATCGACTGCTGCAGAACCTTGAACATTCGTGCATCAGACCGGTTCGTGTCCAAATGCCACGGTCTCCAGTGCCGCCCACTGCTCACTCGGGGAGATTTTGAAATGAAATGTATGCGAGTATTCAATAGTAACGACTATTGAGTCATTTCGATTGTGTGGGAATTAATGTTCTTTGTGACGTTCAGCGAGACTCCGAACGAGGGTAATTGGTGTCATTAGAAACGAATTTAACCGCGCGTCAAATTGTATTATCATTCATCCGCTTATTCTTTCGTTGAACATTTTACAGTGATTAATATGCTAAAAGGCAGACGATGGTAAGTAATTTTCATGGTACATAAAGATTTATTTGTAATAGTTTGAATTGTAGCAATGTACTGTACACGGGGCGCAATTAAATGAGGTTGTAAAGAGAGAGATGAAAAGAACACTTCTTTAATACTGACATCGCATTAGCTACTAGCCCAGTGTTTTACACGCCCATAAGTGACAGTGACCACTTACCTTCAGTAAGAAACGTGCTACCATGAAGTTTGCTACAAATTCTAGCTGCATCTGGATGCTAGGATTAGCGAAGATTGAGCCGGAATGCTTTATGTGCCGATAACGCGGTTATGGAAGAACTGCAACTGGTTGCAAAGTTAGGATTTAATGGTGGATTAATATAAGCATATTAAAATAACATTAATTCTGATCCAAAAACCTTCAATGACCGACGCATTAAGTCTGATTAATTGTTGTTGGTATGAGCGCAATTAGTAACAATTGGTATCTATCCTATTCGAAAGATCACCTCTAGTACATATGTGGACCGGTTACCGCACTCTTCAAACTAAAACACAGGACATTTTCACAAGAAGTTGCTCCACAGTAGTAATAGACATAGACATACATATTTTGCAGTCCAATTTCGTACACCTTTGATGACACTGCGCGCGTACACACATAGCATATACGTTATTAAATCAGCAATATATGTACAAAGGTGTTAACGTCGGTAATATCCCTCACGTTTCCCTGTGAATGTTAATTCCCTGTGAATTCCCTGTGTTAACAATCACAATTTCCCTCCAATTTCATTCAATGCCCTTTGCGTTTACGAGCAAGAAGTTCCTACGTAATAGACGCGACACAGCAGCATTCGACCGGAAGTGAATGTCCCATTGGCCGCGCGTAGACACGGCTAGCATGCATACACTACGGGGGCGAATCGTACTACGTAACTTGGTATAACTCGCGTTTCCTTATTGCTTTTCTGTAAGTATAATTTAACATAATAAATGAATTAATGTCTCACTATTAAATGTCTTTAGTTAAGTCTTCGTTGCGATCGCCTTGAGATCGGCAGGAGGTTATAAAGAAGGAGTTCGCATGGGTCCGAACTTATGGAAACTTAATGAAACTATGGCCATTATATTAAAATATAATTAGAAATCAGAAACGCATAGTTTATTGCACGAAAATTAGTGATAAAATATATACATTTAAAACTTCATTTGTTTTGTGTAATACCTGATAATTGACGCAAAAAATATCATTTGTTTATTCCGAATCATTAGTGATTGTACATTGTTATTTAATGATTACATAAACATGTTTAATTATCTGACACAACTTCATCCTAGATTCGTATTTATCTCAATTTGGTCTTGACTTAATGATTATGTACATCATCTGTTACCGTCGCTGACATTAATGGTAATGTGTGTGTGCAAACATTGTAGTGTCGTTGTATAGTCATAATCATGTTCGATGTTTACCACATGTGGCTATATGTGCATATACAGGGTGAGCTATTTGAGATTTGTATGTATTAGAGATAGACAAATGGAAAAAATATTACAACGACAATTAAGAACTGAGATAATTTTAAATTCAAGGAATAATGCGCGATTTATATCAATTGGTCAAGCCCTTATCTATTTCATTTGGTTTAGACTTGTTTACATTTGAGTTATCTCCATAGCACACCCTGAATGAAAATACTAATACATAGTCAAAATTAACTGTAGGTTTTGTTAGCCGATAACCCGCAGGTATTAAGATTATATAATTTTTTTATTAAAGTTATGGATATTAACACATTTTGCTTGATACGAATGCCACTTTTCGTAGTAATTACCTATTTTATAAAAAAAATTAATTCATTAGCGATAAGACAAATATATACGAGTACGTGGCTGGATCGATATATGTAACGACCAACCACCTGAAAGTTTAAAACTAAGTTTATATTTTACAGAGGTTTCAATAGTCTCAATTACAGAACCGAAGCTGTTAACTAACATAACACATTTTAATCATCATCATACCCATTGTCATCATCATCACCAACCCTTAATCATTGTATTGTTGGACGTGAGTCTCATATCAGACTGAGAAAAGTAAGACTCCCACCAGGTGCGGGTTGGCAGACTTCACACCCCCTTTTACAACATTTTGCAGGCCTCTAAGATGTTCAAGTTTCCTTACTACAATATGAAATAAAGTCACGTCATTAAGATTTTTATTATTCAACCAGTAATAAGGATCAATGGTGCAATCTCTCTAGCAACATTATAAATTTCCACACATAGTTTGGTTTGACATTGTAATTTATGCTCATTACCGAACAGAGCCATCGGCGAACAAAACCCCGTTAGTAAATAAAAACTCACTTCCTCGTGTAGCACTCGTCGGCCAGCGCGCGCGCGCTCTGCCGGGACACATTGAGCGCGAACCTCACGCCTATGAAGGCGAGGATCACCAACATTGTTCAATCAGTACCGAGCCAATTCACACCGCCGAGCTAACACACGCGTGCCCGTGTACCACCGCGGCGTCCAATAGCTAATGTCAACAGTTTTCGCAAGAACTAGCGTATGGGAGGTTCTGCGCGAGTCATATGAACACAAATTTATATATATTTCGCACTTCTTAGAAAATGTATTAATAAAATGTTCGTATTTATAAAATTATATTTCAATTTTTATTTATTATATTGTCCAATTTAAAATGTGTTCTTTTTTATATCACACTAAGTAGTTGTACATCACTGTATTTAAAAATTAGTGTAATAATATCAAATAAGGGCACCAAGTCTGTTTTGTAATGTAGACAGATATCGTTATCGGCAGTAAACTCGCGAAAATCCTCCTCGCTAGTATCGTTATTGTTCTTTATCGCTGATTAAATGGAATGATCAACAATCAAAATCGTTTTCGATTAGATTATAAGTCCAATTTGATAACAGTTTCTGCTATAAATCCCTTATGAATAACAAAGTTTGTCAGATATTAATTCTATTACAAGTTTTATCACTGTTACATACACACGTGAACGTTAATGAACTTTTAAATTAAATTAGTGTCTTCACCAATATGCGATATAAAGTTCGTATGTCACCTATATCCACGAAATGTCCACAAGATAGTCACATTCCTCGTAATACAAAACGTAAACGCGTAACGTGTCGCAACTGTAGAGTCAGTAGAGCGGACGTAACGAACGTAGACGCGCACGTTAGCGTCGCCGCCGGCGCCGGTCGCAGGACGTAAGGAAGCCGCGTGCGGAAGCGTGCGCGTGTGAGAGCGAAAGTGCGGGCGGGCCGCGCGCGTTACTGTAACAGACTGTTGCGCTCGCTGGTCCCGCGGCGCGCAGCGTGCGCGCTAACCGGACCAGAAGGGTCGTCGGGCTGACGTAACCGGGTGACGGGGCTCCATGTTAACCTAAGGTATTAACATTCAATACGTTTACTAGACGTGATTATCGTAGTATGCGTGTGCGTGCGCGCCGTACATTCTGTTATTTTTGTAAAGTAAGTAGAATGTAGAGCGAATACATTTTTATTATTGTATAATGATATCTATAATTAAAATAAAGGCAAAAACGTCGTAATCTTGTTAATTTTTCGCAGCGCTTTCAGCAGTAACAAGTAGCAATGTTTAATAAGGTCAATTTGAATTACACATCGCATCAAAAAATGTTACTAAAGAAAGGCTATTTTCCCCTTACTGTCCTATTTTTATAATCAATAGTACGTAAAAGTACATAAGATGCGTTTAAATTATTTTATCAAAAACGTACGACTTCAAATGACAAGGTCAGTTTATTCATTTTAAGCAATCTGTAATGTTCATGGCTAATAGTCCAGAGTCAAGTCATATCAGCGATCAGCGTTTATTTCGTAATCACATTATTCGCTGCGTTTTTGTGATTGTTATTCACTTGTTAATGAAAACAATAAACATGTAAGTTTAGTGAGGGGTGGCATTTAACATCAAGCATTCTGAGTGGGAGGAAATAGCGGTGGATAGGAGTCAGTGGAGGAGCCGTAACCAAAAAGGCCAGAAGCTTCATGATATATCTGGGTTCGACAGACTTGCCGAAAGCAGAACAAAGCGCAAGGACAACACCAATGACAGCTGGCACCGCACATATTTGCTTACCGTGCGGACGCCAATGCCGATCCCGTATTGGACTATTTATTCAGCAAAGAAAGTGTCTATAGACACTGTACTATATATCGTCTGAAATAGCCGCATCGGCCATTGATTGGTAAATTAGCATTAGTTAACCAGCACTTGCAGTCATTATGGCGCCATGAAGTAATATGGTGTATGGCAACAGGCTCACTCCCTATTCCATTGTGAGACGTAAACGTACCTGGTGAAACGTGGGGGTGTACTGCACTCCTCTGCCTACCTCTTCGGGGATTACAGGCGTGATGTTACGTTTATTAACGTCTCCTATCAGAATGAGAATGATGGGCACGTACATCGCTTACAGGGAAGAAGAAATAGCATAACTTAAAATTAACCTAGAGCTAGAATCTTTCGTTATTTCAGGAGTTCCTGGTTCAAAATGCATCCACGTAGTCCTACAATCCTCACCACTCCTCACCTACGAGTATAACACCGTACATTTGACGATACGACCAAATGATCTCGCTTTGAAATCAACTGATATAAAATACTACACGCAACGTATTTCAGCTGAAAACGTTGGCTGAACATGACGCCTGGAGTTTTAATATATGATAGGCTAGCGATTGGTTCAAAATACTTTTATCATCGCAATGGACACGTCACAACTCATCCACCATCAAGCCAAAACGAAATTACCGACACATCCGTATTTTTATGGCCCTCAATAACATTTTACTGACGCGACCAATTTTCCTTTTTATTGCCACCACGCGACACCTTGAGTTAATTTTAACGTCAATGCTATGATCGAGCAATAACGATAAAATTTATATATTTATGAATATATAATTTATATCCAACTCACTGACATTCCATCTATTCATTAATTCGGATAAAACATCCTATGCGAACTGGTTTCACTGTTAAATATAAGCTTTAGTATAAGCTGCATTAATACCATAGTTGAGTGACATTATTAGATGAAATTTTTCAATTAGTATTAGGCTACACTCTTTCCCCTTCTCCAAGAATTCTTCTCACATTCACAGAGCGCTATCAAGCGTACACCACATTCTTCTCTGGTGTTGACAAAATTGTGAGTTTTGGTTTGAAGCAGGTTGACTAAATTATGTCCGGCTTAACTCGTTGATGTTTTTTCGAGATAGACCATCTAACTCCGGTATTTATTAAAACGTAACATCACGCATGTAATCCTCGAAAAAGGTAGGCAGTAACAATAACAAATAACAGTAATAACAGTAAAAAACTAAGCTGTTTTAACTTCGATTGCTACTATAATACATAACCTTCCTACCCTGAGTTTCAATTGACACCGTATAATTTTCTTGTCATTTCCTACCTATCGAGAGCAGACGTTTCTTTGTTGGTGGATGTCACCTGATTAAAGATTTGGAAGTTCTCGACAAACAGATGCAGGTATTTGTAGTTTTTTTTAATATAATCTACTAGTACTCGATCCGGGATCCGAACCCAGGACTTCTCGATCACCAGTTGCGCTTGCCACCACTCGACGTTGACACTGCAATAAATATAAAGATTCAGCTTAGTATTTTGTCTGCTTACGGAGCCGTGGAACTATATCACACCGGTCACAGGCCCATTTAGAATAATCGTCTTCTATCTGCAGAGCACAAACTATCGGTTTAGAACAACGGGCTCGGTGCTCGTGCGCTGGAGCCTATAGGATAATCATAAATAACTGCTACATAAATGGTGATTATGTGTAATGTCCTTCTTGAAGTGAACACTACATTCAATAAAAATGTAATTATAGTTACACTTCTTAATTAGATAATAATAAATTTAAATTATAAGTACCTAAACTAATTAGAGATGACGTTTAACGGATAAAGTTGATGTATTAAATACATCGATATTGTCACAAATGTTATTGTATGCTGAATATTTTCCATAGAGTGAAGAATTTTGTACATCCAGTATGTGTGGCATATAGGTATTTTGAATGTCATTCTATTTTGGAAACGGCTAAAAGGACGTGGGACAGCTGTATTTATTTTTTAAGCAGATCGGGATTATAGTATTATTATTGTTACTATTATCTGATAGTATAATATTGATTTAAATAATATTACGTATTTCTGTAATATGTATCTAAAAAAAAATTGCATTTGATGGCTTTTGATAATTTAGCAATAGCCATGGTATTTAGCAATAGCAATTTTTGATCATTAAGCCTATTATCATTCAGTCTCGATCGCATGTCGCCGTTAGAAAATGGTATATTTATAATTGCAGTTGGCAAGTGGCAACATCAATTAAAATGTCACCACGTCTCAAAATATCAAAATATGTTATCGAGGTAAAACTTTTAAATTATATTTAAATGACATTAAGGAATCACTTTTATTGTGATTAAGTGGATCCATATCGTTTATAGTTTTTATAGATAATAAAAAAATATTGTATTGTTTTGCATTTTTGTACGTCATCAATTCGTGTCGGCCTTTCCATGTACCTGCATAGAATTCCTGCGTAACTGTATGCTTTATTTACAGAGGTTGTCTTCTATCGACACAAATGAGAGTACAGGATGTTTATATGGACTTATGTACGATGGCACTCTGCTTGTGGTCAGTCTCAGCTTGGAGTTCTTCGAAAATGAGAAGAAAACCTATAGCCAACTTCTCCTCAATCTGCCAACTGAAATAGAATTGTGTGGCGTCATAAAATTTAGCGACACACTGAGCTTGGAATCTAAGCCTAAAGAGATACTTCAGGTAACTAAAGATATGTTTTTTAAGGTTATAGTATTATAGATGTATAATTACAGAACACATTTAAATAACAACATACACTAACCTGTCTAAAAACTTTTCTAGGATGTTGATATAACAGATAATCCACTTGTCATAGTAATTGGAAAATACAATGAGATGAAACCATATTTCTTGGTTCATGATAAGTTGGAGGAGACAAAATATGAAGTTCTGGAGGCAGATGACATGTGGAAACAATTTCTGCATGTACGTCTTAATACAGTGCTGCCTTTGACGTGTGAAGCAACTGTGCCAGGGGTGAAAAATATACTTCAAAACAAAAGGAAAAAGGTATTTTATTCTTGCAAAATATTTTATATAATAACTCAATAGATATAGTCTCAATTACATTATGTAAGATTCTGCAACTCTACAATTGGTGAATATATGGGCTAGTCTTAGTCACCACAGAAAGATATTTGACTCAATTTCTGCTAATACTACCTTGTAGCTCCTAGGTTCAATCCGGAGGTTGGATATTATTGGGTTTTCTAACTTTAAATGCCTAGGAGTAGCTTTGAGTCTGCATTTATGCCTGGTTATAGCAATAGGCTCACTACTATTCCATGGTGGGAGGTAGAACATAATAAGTGAATTGCGGGAGTGTACTATACTTGTCTGGCTCTCCCTTTGAGGAATACAGGCAAGAAGGTAAAAATAGAATTATTTCAGTTAGTGCTCAACTGATAAAAAAACACTCACTAATGTGCCTTTTGAGCTAGGAGAATGTACTGATATAGTTGAGTTATCTGCTTTTGAATAATGTTTACCCAATATTTCCTGGGTTGAAAGTGCAATGTGGATATATGCATATATATGTTATTAAGCATAGTTTTCTAGTGTTTACATAATAGTTTCATAGTAATATTTAATAAAGCTAATTCATAATACAGGATCTGATAAAAAATTTTCTTCTTTTTGTTTTATTGTTACAGATAGCATCAGGTCAGGTATCATTCCGGATAGATGGAACATCAATATACTTGTTCGGTGTAGCATCAGATGTTGGAATAACTGGCACAAGTGTTGAATCAAATATCGGAGAACTTTTAGACTCTATGAATACTGAACCTTCTAAAAAGAAAAAGTATGCCACACAAAGTATTGTAAGTGTTTTGATTGTACCATGATTTCCATGAATTACTACAAAGATAAAATCAACTTATTTTTATTATAAGTGTCTTCTTTTAATTTGTACTTTTTAATGTAATGGATTTACTTTTCAGGAAATTATACCTATTCATTTGGTCATGAAAACAACAAGGGACATACTGTCAGATAAACTCATTAAAACTGCTGTGAAAATGATGACAACACAAAGAAAACGTAAGTTTGTTTTCTGTTATATGCTATAATTGTTTGTCATCTGTTTCTTTAGAGCAATGTGATATAACATAGAATGTATGGTGTTTTATAATATTTTTTATACTTAATCTGTCGTAATGTTATGCATTTTGTCGAAAATAATAATGAAACGTACATTGGATATTGTTTATAGAATTCAATATGTAGGTGGATGTTTAGCGAATGGACTTTTATTTTGCATTGATAATTTCAGCTGCATTTTGCATTAGTATGCCACTTCGAATAGATACACTGGCCATGATACATCGAAGCACGAAACTTTCAGACTTGTATATAGTCTTAGTGGAGGCAACATGTCGTTCACTGAGATTACTAGAGAGTGTCTTGTTGGAACAAATAGGTGTGTATTTATGTTATATTTTATTTTCCATGATTAACTACAAAAATGAAGATGACAAGAAAAAATATTTGTTCACTGAATAAATGTTGAAATATTTATATGTATGTATCATAATGTTTAGGTCAAGAGGGCATTGGTGATGGTGCTGGTATTCGTCTGCCAGAAACATTTCATTATCTGCCACCTGAACTTGGACATTTTCTCACAAGGATAGTACCTAAGGGGATCCCAGATGAGAGTATGGGTCAGTATTAGGTTTTATTATTGCAGCATGGTAACTTTAGATGTTTGTAGGAAATGATTTTTAAATTTTTTGTATAGCTTAAAGTGATAATGTAACATCATGCCTGTAATTCCCGAAGAGGTAGACAGAGGAGTGTAGTACACTCCCATGTTTCGCCAGTTACATTTACGTCCCATTACAGAATAGGTGGTGAATCTATTGCCATACACCGGGCACAAATCCAGACTCCGAGCCACTACTAGAAATGTCTACGAGAAAATCTAAGTTAGAAAAATCCGATAGTACCCAACCTGGGATTTGAAACCAGGACTTCTGGATCGACAGTCGCCCTTGCAAGCAATACGACCAACGAGGCAATAAGATGATAAGATATTAATTTATATTGAAAAATAAATTCTATGTATGACTTGTTTTGACAGCAATAAAATTGTAATACCTGATTAAAATGTTCTTATAAAACAATGTAGAAAAATTGTAAAGCAGATCTTCTCAATATTTTAATTTCAGAATTAGAAAGAAAATCGCTACATGAACAGTTGGCTCTGCCATTGGACAGACCAATATTCCGCAGAGGTAATGTGTATCAGTTAAGTGGTGGTGAACTATTGAACCCGCACGAGGCGCTGCCCCCGCGAGACGGTGCGACGGCAGCGCTAGTGCGCGGCCGGTACACATACTATCACTATATGCAAGACAACTTCAATGATGATGGCTGGGGCTGTGCCTATCGTTCTATGCAAACCATATTTTCCTGGTTTAGGTAAGCATGATAAGAAAAAAATTTAAAATATCATACTTTTACGGAAACTTCCTTCTAATATAACCAAGTGACATAATTTTTTATTGTAAGCAATTTTTAATTTGAATGTTGCCAATATTTTCAATAATTAAAAAGTTTCAGGTAATTATTATCCAATACAAAAAAAATCTCATATATTTTATCAGCTGCCTATCATTGATCTGGCTGCAAATCTTGCGTAATATTGAGCACATATCTCCACACTAGGGGTGGTTCAGAGCATAGTCCAATCACACCTCCAGTAAGAACTGATGGAAATATATATAATATGTACATAATAAATTTAACTGTGATTTCAGGTTTCAAGGATACACCATGGTGGAAATACCGACACATAGAGACATTCAACAGTGCCTTGTGAAAATCGGGGATAAACCATCGACATTTGTGGGATCAAAGCAGTGGATTGGTTCAACTGAAGTAATGTTTTGTTTGGAAACACTTTTAAATGTGCAGTCAAGGATCATATTTGCCAATACTGGTGTCGATTTGCAAAACTACACCCCAGAATTAATTCAACACTTCCAAAGGCATGGAAG
>DWEH01000324.1:0-12430 GCA_018245815.1 Apyrrothrix aesculapus | reverse complement strand
GGGCACTAATCCAGACTCCGAGCCACTACTAGAAATTCTAATTTTAGAAAAATCCAATAGTACTCGACCCGGTATTTTAACCAGGACCTCTCGATCGGCAGTCGCGCTTGCAACCAACACGACCAACGAGGCAGTCACGTTTTACGTTTATATATGTTTTACTGTCATAGCTTATTGCAAAATAAATTATGTAGGTATAAGAGAGGTTTGAAAGTAAATAATGACAAACACAATACCATTAAACGCTAGTGTATCCTCTGTTCATAAACATTAAAATGACCTTGTTTGCGAACGAGTTATATTTTATTTTCTTCGCACTTTAATGGAATACGTCGCAATAAATCCTCATTCGCTGCATCCAGCTTAAGTTCCATAACAGTATTATTTAGTGCCTGCGTGAAACTCTATCAAGCAATTTAAATAAAGTTACCGGTATCACTAGTTTATCAACTATCTCAACATGTAAGTCACTAAGTAATGGGAAAATTTGAAATGACACCATACCATAACGAATATTGTTTGAAGTTAAATGTTTCGTGAGTGTTTATTCACAATATTATATATGTGCCGGCTTAACTCACGTTTGTTTTTTCGGGATGGCTCGACTATTTTCGGACCTTTACCAGGTCTTTCATCAAGACCTCCCGCCGGCTGCAGAGAGGTCGTGACGTAGACTTTATTTTTCTGTCCGAAACTAGTCGAGCCATCCCGAAAAAACATACGTTTAACCGGCACATACTCGTATATAATAAATGTTTGCAGTATTTACGGACGCTTTCTTTAAAGGTGCAGACACGTGCTTATGTACATATATGTATACGTAGGTATATGTACAGGTAAACTCGTGCACTAAGTGTTGTATAGTAAATATATTTTCACTGATATTCGCTAAACACTTCTTTAAACACTTGTACGTACAACTTATAAAGGTACTTCCCTGTATAAACTGCCTAATTTACTTTATTTTGTTAGATTAACTGTATAAAATCCATCGCATAGTGAATAATGTTTTGCAATATATTCTCTTATAAAGGCTAACGAAATCGCGGATGGCAGAATAGGTTGAAATAAGCTTGTTGTTGTAACGACGGCGGTCACCATCCACCGTCCGGTCGGCACTCGCAAATTGATCGCAGCATCCGTCTAGGGCAGTGGTATTCAATCTGAGACTCGTAAATAAATATTTTAAGCATGTATGTAAATAAATACTGTCAATATAATAAAAAATATTAACAAATGGCGTTTGTAGACTATGTGAAAACTTTCGATTCCATCTAACCCTGGGCTGTTCTGAAATCCTTGCAGAAATGCCGCGTGGCTTGACGATACATAAATGTGACGAAATGTCTATATTATCTGTTTACGATGATTGTCCATATTCGAAGTCAACAGACTAATCCCCTCCATTTGCGTCGGGTCGTAAAACAGGGCGATGTAATATCACTGAAACTGTTTACAAGCGCTTTGAAAGATGTCTTTCAAATATTGAACTGAGAGAGACGGCGTTTCAACACAAATGGCACTTTAATGGTCTATTTTCTGTAGGATATAGAACAAATGTTGAACTATTTCAATTTGACTGCCTCGTTGGTCGTGTTGGTTGCATGCGCGACTGCCGATCGAGAGGTCCTGAGTTCGAATCCCGGGTCGAGTACTATTAGATTTTTCTAAAATTATAATTTCTAGTTGTGGTTCGGAGTCAGGATTAGTGCCCGGTGTATGGCAATAGACTCACTTCCATATTGGGACGTAAACGTAACTGGTGACACGTGGGAGTGTACTTCACTCTGCCTACCTCTTCGGGGATTACAGGCGTGATGTTACGTAGACTATCACTGCTTAGTACTTATAATATAATAATGATGTCTTGTCACAACTCACACACGACCATGTGACCGCTAAGCGGAGCCTGTGCTGTGGTAATCAGACAGCTGATAAACTACATATGTACATTTTTATGTACTTAGTTAAATATAAAAGTTTACATTTAGATACGCAACACATACTCATGGAGATCTCATAATTATTTGTCCTGGATGAGCCACCACGATGATGAACCACTGAACCAATAGGCCGGTCGTCAAGAGTGTGGACAACTGAACCCGACTGAATCGGTTTTTCAACGATATTCTTTCCGTTAACCGGTTCTTCGAAATTACTTATCTCGAACGCACGTTTCCATGTTGAGATGAGCATGCATGCGCTCTAACAGTGTTATCTAATCCAAACATGATCTGTTTATGATGCGGTCGCGATAGTGATAAGGCGTCTTCCGCACCACGTTTCGGCCGTTACAAATCTCGATTTCTTAGTACCTACGCGTTTAATAACTGAATAATTGCCTGCTCGTAAAACGAACGCCTTGATTTAATTACCCCGCTAATGTATGAATATTTCTCGGTTGTTCTTTATTATTTTTTATTTTTTTGTTATGATTTTGCTTTCACACGCGGTTGAATTAATTGAAGTCTCATGTTAATTTCGAATGACGTAAATGTTGTCGTCCTGTCGTCACCTCCGTCCTGCAGCGGATGATTGCATATTATGAAAGATTTTTACGAGTTGCTTGTGCATTAACTTTTTTGTTAAATTAATAACAGTCTTTGAACCTTATCGAAAGACTTCTTGTAGGCAACATTGAATCAGTCTCGTTTTTAGAAGAGGACTTGGTGACTTTTGTCACCAATTTGCACTGGAGTAACGTTGTTAAATGAACTCTAATTAGAATTCGGATAACAATATTAAAAGTAATGGTTAAATATTATGTTATAATGATTGTTAGTGAACTACAATGGCACAGTTTTAAATAAATGAAAAGTAAATGTGATAGATTTGGAATATCTATTGATTGATACAAATAATAAATCCTAATGAATGCCATATTTGATACTGTCATGACAATTGAACGTACATCTTTGATTATATTTGTATCTATTTTTGAAATAACTAATGTAGTGAGTCGTTTGCCGCTTTCACCGATGGCTATTATAAGCTTTACGTGTTGCTACACCGTTCGATCGACGAAACACAGGGCGGTGCGTAGAAACAATCAGTCACTTTATTAATCGGTGGGTAGTTAGGGCCGGAGTGTGGGTCGGGTGGAACGCGCGCGCATGCGCGATTGTGAAAACGGGCTCGAACGGTGCGCCCGCGCCACGTAAAACGTATGCCCGTGTACCACTTTCTACAAATCGCAGATCGTAGCACGCATTCGATTTACGTTTGGATGAATCGTCGGGATACTAAAATATAATTTCAGTAGTTTCATGTTCATAACGACACGCCGCTAAGATTTTTTTTTTCATACTACAAATTGTATGTTTGTTAATTTGAGTATAGTGTCCGACCGAAATAAGATGTTCAGCTGAAAACGTAAATGAAAATTTAGCTCCTTTTCTGGTTTCGCAGAAACCGAATGTTAAGTTATTTTAAATAAATAATCGAACAACCAACAAAATATAATTAAACAACCGCATAAAAAATAATTTCGGCATCCTTCATCATCATTAGCCTATTGCAGTCCACTGCTGGACATAGCTGCGCCTGAAGGTTTATGCCCATATTCTCCATGCAGGGTATGCGGGTTGTTGATCGCAGCGAAAAGCTTCTTGTACCGTCTACGCAGCTGCCAGTAGGCGGCCAGGGCTGTGCCCAGGCATATTTACAAACGTATTATATTACTTCGTTATGACTATTTGGTAGCATATTATAGAAATCAAATTGTTGTTTAACTTATAAAGCAAGAATGTCAATATTAAATAATATTATATTGCACTACACATACGATCAAATATAATTTCTACACATCTATTTCAAACACATTAGTCAATTCCCAACTGGCTAAAAAGCGCTGGTTGCGGTTGAGTCGAAGATTTGTTAATTTTTTGAACTAAAACAGGATTTTTGGCCAACACTGGCCCAAACCGAAACAGAATTTTTCGTCGGATACTATTAGTATATGTATATATTATAGTTCTCCAGACCGAACAAATTAAATGAAGTGATCATGCTCAGTTCAGCAGATTGACCGATTAAAAAAGTTGTAAATCGCTCATCAGTACACGTACCGTTAACGATACGTCTGCTCTTTGCGACTTTGTACAAACTTCGCCGCCCAACCGCCCACGGTACAGATTTTCAGTGACTCGGCACTCGTTAGTCGCACAGGAGAAGCGATAGAAAAAAAATAGCTTCTTGAAACTGTTTACATTTTTATTAGTACATTGTATATGCCACTGTTGAAACACTTATGGCGTTTGATAGAATTATTTCAACTATCGGCCTCGTTTGGTTTGCGCAACGCCTATGCGGCACTGAATTAAGCGGTTTCACGGGCTTTTTCTGTAATCATCCGTCCACATGGCTAAGGGAGAAGTGTTATTTTTTGCTGTAAAGAACAGGGCGCGATGGCGCTCTTTGGAGGAGGCCTATGTCCAGCAGTGGATTGAGCTAGGCTGATGATGATGATAAAGAGAAACTGTCACTGTCGACGATTCTTTCATTGGCAGTCTGTCCTACCGCTCGCGTATACTGAGTGAGCCACTGTTCTATTTCCAACGCTCGCTCCGACTTTTGTACGTCTTCACTTCGCGTAGCTCCTTAAAATGTCGTCAATGTTCTCAGAGCGTACTTCGAATGTACCTGCAGCGGGGCCGTGGGAAAGTCGTCGGCCAAGCTGTCGCACTCCGCACTCGATAACGGTGCTACCGTCGCACTTCGGATCGCGCGACTCTCATTCGTCAAGGGCGACTCGTTTACATTACAAAAAAGCGAATGGCTACACTGATTGTTTTTCTTTTTACGATTGTTCCATCGACCTACGCTTCGCCGACTCCGACAAATCGTTTATCGTGTTGACAGTTCGTCTGTTGTTTATCTTTCGGTGCGAAATCGTTACATGCTGAACGCAAAGCGAGAATACCAGTGTTATTTTCATTGATACATTTCATATGTATGCCTTAGATGTTCGTGCATACTTTAACAACAACGACAACGATGAACTAACACTGCGCAGATAATAATGTCTTAAGTGCAGCTCCTCGGCGAGGTTGTTGAACGTTCGCGATGTACGTTTGGTGTTTTATTAATAAAAGCTCAACAGTGACGTGTATCGGTCTATCGACGTCCGCCGTCGGATCGGGCTATTCACGAATATCGATGCGCGCACGCACCGCCCCGCGCACTACATCGATCGCGCCGCGCGCCTTCCCTTCCACCACACACACACTAGTAATGTAACGCATGCTCACCACTCCCCAACAGTTTTGTAACCAACGCTGCCCGTATTGTTACAATACGATTCGTGTAATTAATTAATTATTTAATCAAATCGTTACCACTGTAGCCGTCAATAATGGACTCATATATGTATATATTCGTGATTTATCTTGTTCATAAAACGTACAAACAGATACGATGTAAAAGTAGATTTTTTAACTAATGTTTTTGATTTATATTGTATGCTTTGTTTGAATAGTTTATTTGCTTGGACTCTTTTTTATCATTTCTTTCGTATTACTATGTATTGCGAAACAATTTCCGTATTATCGGTTATTATTGCTTATTAACGTACCTATTTATATAAAATATGTTTACATGTTTAATGTACACAGAATTCACCTAACATAACGCCTGTATTCCCCAAAGAGGTAGGCAGATGAGTGAATTACACTTCCACGTTTCGATAGAATAACCATTGCCAGTTATTAATATTAAACAGAAATTGTAGGGATAGAAGGCAAATTGCGAGCACTACATCCGCGCGTAATCGGTCGCGAGCGTCGAGTTAAGTGTGTTCTCGGAGACGATTGTCTTTGGTAAATCGTCGAGGGGCGTGTGGACGGGTGGGTGCGGCGGGACGTGCCGGGGTGGCGCGCTGCAGCTGCGTGCGGCCCGCTGCGGCTACACAACACCACTACATCCTACACGACATTACGCGCCGTGCTCCGCCGCCTCGCTCGCCTCGCTCGCCGCCCGGCGACCCTCTACTTGCGGGACTTATTGTGAGCAGAGCGCACAACGCTCCAATACATGTACTTTTTTGTTTGCTAAACCGTTATATAATCACTTGTATATTATTCTCATGTAGTAAATTATTGGTATTTTGAAGTAATATTATTCAGTTATAATGAATACTTCTTAACTATTAATTCGATTATCTTTGCAACTTGTTAGCCTAAATTGATAAAAGAGAAATTTTTACTGCCTTCTGACATTGTGTCTAGTCACCCGTGAGTGATAATGGGAGTTCGATGCGAGCGCATACAGCCACGAATAAAATAACAATTTATTATAGGCGAAAGGTAGCGTTGTATGGTAATGCTATTAAGAGCGCATTAAACAGTCGAAATATGAGGGCACGAAGCATTATCGCAGTGGGGTAGGGCCATGAAATGCAGAGGGTTCTCGTAAAAGCGAGCTTGTGGCTCAGAGATCGTGTGACGTTTCCGCGACGCGCGGCTTACGTCACGCGCACGTGGGCGGCGAGCGAGCGAGATAGTCCCCCCCCCTCCCCAAGCCCTGCGCCCTGCTGGCCGTGCGGAGGGCGCGCGAATTGACAGATTTCCACACGCTCGATAACATCTTGAATCCCCATTACCGATAGCTTCTACCTAAGTAGGCGAAACAGAACAGCCTTGTTGCTCTTATAACATTTTTTCAATCACTTCTTCATTGGGTACCCAGTGTGTTGCCTCGGGGTTTTTCTACATTACATACGTACATGTTTAATTAATTGTAGATCATGCGGCGACAACTCGCGAAACCGGTTTGTTTACCTGCAACTTGTACTAGGTCGCTATAACCACTAGGTATAGCGATAATCTAATGTGTTTACTTTGTTGTCAGTTACATTTTTAAGAAAATTTCTTCTCGAGCAATTGTTGAAATTTAAATAAAAAATATGATCTTAAGAGCGATATAAACAGTAAGTGTTGGCTTGCAGTTATAAATGCATGTGTTGTGTATGTGTATTAGCGAGGTGTATGCAAGACACCGCAGCGCCGCGGGCGGGTAGCCTCGAGCGCGGCGGGCGCGGAGTGCCGCGGTGTAAACAACTCGGTGGCGCGCGCACTCGCCCGACCAACCACCACTAGCCACCCCACCCACCACTAGGGTTGTCCTTTGCCCTACTAAGCTCGCGAGACCCGAGAACATCACATTCTGAACTTAAGTTTTCGTCTAGATTACAATTAGCGAGCAGGGGCATAACGAAACAAAAGCACCCTTTAAAATGCCCTTCTATTGCAGTTTTCCAACCCTGCAACTCTTTTAATTGATCCCCAATCTCCAAGGCGGGCTCTTTTCACTCGTGTACTGTACAAAAATGTTAAGTGACATTTAGAACTTATCGATTTTTTTCTAAACACGTGTTTCGCACGCTATACGCGTATGTTTATGCAACACGCCATAAACACGACCAGTTTTCTGATTTAAATTGAAGTCGATGTGCGTACAAGCGTAAAACATAATGATATCGTAAACGCTCGTCAACTTCATGTTCTGCATGCACTGCATACGTTAGCGTCTACAACTCACCGCCTGCTTCTTGACAGCCAGTGACTTATCTCGCCAAGGTCGGCATTCATGCAGCTCTAACCTCCAGTTAATAGTTTTCCTTGTTGTCTCGTAATTGTTTATTGGCCTCGTCGACTGGTAGATGTAGCAGATATGGAGATGACACGCTCGCTTGTAAAAAACTTCCGAGAGGTTAACGTACTGCAGCGGATGCCGAATTGTTTCGGGGGCACGGTAACGCAGTGCGTCCATTGTCGCGGATTGCGAGCGAGACGCCCGCGGCGCGGCCACGTGCGCAGCGCTATCACACAGTGTTGTGGCGCGACGCCGACGCCAAAACATCGCTCGGCGCGGAATCTGAAAATGAATTCCGTCGCATTACCCTCTACTACAAAACATAGCAGCCCTCGTATCTCTTTCCTATATTTATCAATTCGCCGCCGCTCGGTGTGTTGCGTTTTTTTTTTCAATCTCGATTACGTCGCCAAGCGGTACCGCGAGGTGCTGATAGCTGTTTATCTTCGCACCCGCTCGGACGTATCTGCACTTATCAAGCACCGCGGCTATTTGTTTATTGTTTGTAACAAACAAACATTCGACGCGGTAGTACCGTAGTGATAAAAGCGCGGCAACGGACGGGATCACGTGGCGGCGGCGCTCCGCGCGCCTCCTATCGATCCCGGCGCGAGGTGGTGCCAACCGCCGCCCAACGCCGCCTATGCGACCTTGAACCTTAAACTCTCCCTCCCACTGTTATTTGTTCTTCTAGGTAATGCAACTTTTATGCGTTTGTGTGTGCACACACTTACCTGTCCGCTAATATATCAACACAAAATTGTTGAGCTCGCAACTACCGGCAAAACTTTAATCGTCGAAGAAGTGGGCCGTTCGATTTCATACTTGAACTCGGTAACTAATTTTAATGACGATTTAATTATACTATAGGTGGTTACAGCGTGTATGAGATTAGTCATGACCTAGTAATGCTGCTACATATATTTCTACCATAAAGTACTTAGTCATTCTGAAAACAATTTGTGTTTCGGCCTAAGGGGTGTGGTCAGCGGTCCAGGATTACTTTAGAGATGGCCATCACAGTCATAGAGTATAGCAACACATCTATGACCAAATCAATTAAGACAGATCGACGTTAATTCACACTAACTGCCCTGTAGCAATCCAATATACACTAATCGTACCATTCCTGCAGTCCTCTTACGAGTTAATGTTAACTGGTTCACAATGCATTGTAATTATATGATAATAATTATAATCAAAAACATCAAAACATTGCTTGTTATATGACACGTATTAAATTGCCTATAAATATATTAGTCCTGATCCCCAATCCCCATGTCCAGCGTGGGGATTATCGCCATAAACCTCTCAGAGGAGGCCTTTGTCCAGCAGTGGATTGAAACAGACGTATAATATGTAATATATGTAAGTCGTAAATAAAATACTGACCTTAAACTATGCATATATAAAATGTGGCACTTTGCAGTTGCGATAAATATTAACATACAAGAGACGCAATCATAGTGGCTAATGGCAGACATGAGCAAAACGATCCGTACTCACTTCCCGGTACTGCCGATGTTGATGTACGGTAATCGTGGTGTACGGTACACTACCGTTGGACGCAGCCTCGGCTGACTCACGCGCCTACCTACCACTACACCTCCAGCACCACGCCACCGTCATACCACGTGTAACATCCACCCACACCAATTTTTAAATAAATTAATACCCTACTATATAACTACACTCCTCTGCCTACCTCTTCGGGGATTACAGCCGCGATGTTAAGTTTGTTACGTTTAATTACAATCTGCTTTACACGGTTCTCGATGTTGCTTCATTTTCCAGATTCCAAATATCTGTGTCTAAAAAATATAGTGCGTTTGGCGTGGTACAAGCGAACAGAGTTCTAATGAGACACATTATCACCGACATCCATCATTTCAGCATTGCAAGTTGCACATTCACAGGCAAATTGCACGTAATTTACATTGCTGCATATCTACATATGTTTAACTTGTGGTGGGTATGTACATTTTATTGTCTTGCCACATACGTATATTTTATAAATGCAACAGTATACATTATGTATACTCGTATGTACCAGATATATGCCGCGTTACACACCCACTAGATCTATCTACCTCAGTCGCTACATACAACTAGTATCGCGGTATAAACTTTACATAGCAATAATAAAATCACACACGTATATGTATTCAAGTGCGTTGTCGCACATACAAATGGTTTAGAGGAAAATTTTTAGGATTTTTGGTGAATCTGTCTGGCTAGGAATAGCGGTGCCATGGTGGGGGTTTTATGGGGTGGTGCTACCCGGCCCAGGCTCCAGGCCAATTACCATTCGCAGTCCCGCAGTGCTATCCCGCCATGACACCGGGATGCCCTGCGTTTGGCAGTTTAGTGGCGTCGTACCTGACAAGGTCTTGATAGTTTTCGAAGCGATTTGAAAATATAGATTGAATATTTTAGGAATTTTGTTTTAAGAAAAATAGCAAGAAAGCACAAACATGTTTGTAAACTGATGAAAGAGTGATGATCGCTCTACCACCATATTCGAATTATATCAGGATGCATGTATCTCAATTAAATGTTCCTTAAGTTGTAACTAATAAAAATGTATCTATATAAGTGTATATTTTTGTGTTTTTAACATGCTTGGTTAGCGCAGTCTGGGACCAGTTTGGAATCAGACGGCCATGTTTACCAACTCTACTTGCTTACCACAACGTAGATTCTGCCTAATCTGGAATCGGACAGTCATGTGTGGAGATGTCCTCAGATGTTTGTTTATATATTATTTAATGAAACATAAAATCATCAATGCAAATTACATGTAAAAATAGTCCGCCCTGATGCTTAATCAAAGCAACATTTTGGACGTTTGCAGTCCCGCACTGTGCACGCGGCTAATGAGCGCAAGTGGGACGCGGCCATAACAACCGGTGCGATGCGACAATACGATTAATGAAACATCTTCGTGAAGTTTGGAAAATAATTCATAAAATATTATCACTGAGGATCGTCTATGTATTAGACCAGACATAGATTGGTCTATACCCCGAGCTCTTACTTCTTCACGCATCGTTTGCGATCCACACGGGCACCAGGGCTACACGAGCTCTAGTACAATAGTAGCATCTTCCTCATATGAATAAAAAATAACTATATGTATATTGCCATTTCTATCGTTCATTACGAATGTTGGACATTGAACGTAATGTATATGACAAGATACCTGATTCTCACGATCTCAGTTATACGATTATTATGTATATATCAATTTATCGTTATTTAATTAGCAACACAAAAATGTCATTGTTTGAGCGGGTGTGTTTATAGTAAGTACTGACTGTATGTAATAATAATACAATTGTGAGTTAATCATCTAAGCTCGCGCTACATACTGGAAAAACTAGTACAGTCGTAGCGAGATGACGCGCGCACCTGGAGTACGAATGTCAAGGCTGCGCGCTTGGAACCGCTCCAGCGCGGCCTGCACGCGCACCGCACGCTACCAGCCCGCGCTGCCCTAATGCCATCCCTGGTATATATATGTGCAGTGTTGCGGTAGTATTCGTCATACAACAATAAATACCGCTATGATTTATTCCGCACGGAACTTATCTCGTCACCGTCCAATCTGTGTGACAGTTTTATTGACGTCGCTAATAATCGCTATTTACTTACGCACTCTTATTACGATAAGGTAAGGTGGAAAATTCAATGTCAGTTAAAAGGTTAGCGGCTGCTCGCATGTGTGTCGCGCGCACGACAAACACAAGCACGTGCGCCGCGAGCGACCACGTGACGTCACAGGGGTCGCCCCCGTCCCGCCCCCTGACGCGAGCGGGACGGCGATAGAACACAGCTCAAAGCGGCAGCGTCGCGCGGGCCGATTTGTTTTCGCGCGTATCGCTAGTGATAGGGCGAATTTATCTTCCGATTGCGAGTGCAACAACAACTATTTCTGGCGTTCCTCGCGGCTACACCACACTCCGCGGCCCCGGTGCTTCCTACGGTTCCGCTACTGCGATAATTTCATTGTCATCTCGACCTTGACAGACCGTAATGATCACGGACTCCACTCGGAACCACTCATGGATATTTTCGCTATCTAAATGCAATGCCTTCCCTTGTTCCAGCATCGCATGATGACTTGAAATAAGATCTAATTACTTGAATGTAGGGAAAACAAAGATTTCCTTATAATTAATTATACATGTTACACATTGAGCTTAACTGCAAAATACAAGTTGGAATACATGCCTGCCTGCCTGTCATGATGACTGTCTCGTTGGCCTTGTTGGTTGCAAGAGCGACTGCCGATCAAGAGGTCCTAATTTCAAATCCGGGGTCGGGTCTAACGAATTCTGTTATTAACTCTGCAAACGCTAGAATCGAAGAGAGCTTATTAAACAAGTACGGCTACATGGCTATAAATAAATGTAATCTCAATGATTACGGCCCACTCGTAATAACACACCGGCGTCGAACCCGCACCCGGTTCTGTATGTGGTTCAGTGGGTCTCGCTTTTTAAACCAGAAAGTGGACCTCGACTCATGACTGGTCAGTCGATGTATAGGTGTAGTGTCGGGATATTGATGAGATTTCTTGTCTATTACATTTCACGTTTTTCATATCAATCATTAGGGTTAATCTACACGTGTGTTGATGTCCGTCATGTTGGGAATTAATTAAGGGTCACTGAAGGCAATGGAGACAAACGTTCTCTATGAAAATTCGATCTCTTCGAAAATCAAATGAAAACAATTAATAAAATAATACTATCGTAGGACATCTCTCACACTATTACATGTACGGTAACCAAACGGTTGATAAACTACATACCGGTATACATTTAATATATACGAG
>DWEH01000323.1:0-12435 GCA_018245815.1 Apyrrothrix aesculapus | reverse complement strand
ATAAAATGTTGGATTTTTGTAACTTTGTAGTAGAAATTTCTAGTAGTGGCTCGGAGTCTGGATGTGTGGCCGGTGTATGGCAATATGGCAACTCACCACCTATTCCTTAATGCGATGTAAACGTAACTGGTGAAACGTGAGAGTATATTACACTCCTCTGCCCACCTTTACGGGGATTACGCGCGTGATGTTATGAAGATAAAATTATTATAAGTGAATCATACCTGCTTATTCTTTTAGGGTCAGCAGAGTATGTTTTTTCTGCTTCATACCTATCTAATATCTATCCATGCATATCGATAATCTCGACATTAATTCCAGTTTCATGTATTTTTTTTGCACTTGCTTTTAGGTAATAAAATTATAAGATATAACAGTAGGTACATAAGTAAATGTGTCTCAAGCAGTTACATTTTGTAACATTTAGAAAATTTTCTAGTGTATTGTTACAATAAATAATAATATCTTAGGACATCACCCTAAATTTGATATAGATACATGGGTAATGATAGACAGTAACATCTTTTACAGCCATACGCGTGCACTAAATCAGAACAAGAGCGAGCAATGTAAAAAACGTCAACAATAATAACACGCGTCGTCCCGGCGACGATTCGAGAATTTCATATCGCCATTTACATGTATTCCATTCGCGGAACTAGCGGCCCGGCCTCCCCGCCGCTATATCTGGGGAAGGAATATCTAAATTCAATTACAAAAAGGCTTCTCCGCGAGGTGTGCCGCTGCACCCGCGCCTCCTCCGAAAAGGGTGTATAACAACTCAATTTCTCCATATTATTAAGACGATGGGGTCCGGGGAGTGGGTTGGGGTGGCGTGGAACACAAAAAGAATGCTAATTTAAAATTCTTATTACTGTGTTTGTATGCGCGCGCGCTTTATGTATCATTCGCGTAACAAAAGGCGGAGGAGAGAGCCGCCCGAGCGCGTAATTTCAATCTAATATTCAATTTGAGAAGTATCGCGAGTTTCGCCCGCCATCTTTTATTTATTTACTCGTCTCTAAACGTTTTTCTTGGATTCTCACATCGTAGAGTCAAGACAGATGCTTTATTAGTGGCTTCACTGATTCACGATTCAAACACGGCTTTTTACTTTGTGTGCTTTTTATGGCAAGATAGATAGCTTTGGAATTTAGATGTAACTAACAAAATATGTTTCAGTAGAACCTGTGTACGCTACACGTCTTAAGTTTTATATGAACATAAAACTTACATAAATTTATGTACGGTGACATATGAAGTGAATTGCCTTATTCACGCAGAACGAAATATAAATTTGAAGCAATAATAGCGCTTTCTAAAGATAGTCGATGGTTATCTTAGCGCTCTACGTGTAATGTCTAGCTCGTGATATATTAGTTTGACAGCTAATGGTGACCCGTAACTGGCTATAACTTATAAACCGCGGCTTCCACGATACCTAGCGAGCCATTCAAATCGTTATTTATAACACAACACTTTTAATAAATGTCGAACTAAATAGGCATTGTTTAAAAATTTAAAAAGTCAAGGACGCCAATAAATCTTCAATTTCAATTTGTCACGATCACGACTCGGCTTATATCGTGATAACGAAAATGAGTGCTAAGGTTTATATTAGGGAATTCTGTCAAGGTGAGTTGAAAGTCTAGAATCATGATACTGGGTTAGAAATAAGGTTTTAATGTTGTCGGGCGATAAAAAGACGAACGAACTCGAGGCCATGTGGGCTCTATCGATGCACCACCATGCACTGAGTTGCACTCTAGTTGCAACATTGATAGTCGATAATACATACTGGTTATTAGGTAACTCGCTCTGGTTTTCAGTCGTAAAACTTTTATACAAGTATTCAGCAACGGCGCACTTCTGGAAGATGTTGAAATGGAATGATCGTATAAATCTGCTGCTAGTTTTACGAAGATGTTCTTGTAAATAAAACCTATAAATCATGTAGGTGTAAATCGGTAACAGTTTCAAGTCCCTTCTTCTAGTAGATTCAACTGCGTGCGTAGTTATATTTATTTTGAATTGGTTTTAACAGATTTAGCTTAGGTATAATACATTTTGTAAATGCACTAAAATAATTATTATATTTCCAAGATGATATTTGGGGTCCGTTTAAGCTGGCCCTGTTTAGTTTAAGTTCAGAACACTTGCGATTTTGTTACGTCACTACAAACGTGTTACATGCCGACAATTTGAATAATTACTCTCAAGCTTATTAAGATTCCAATTAAGAAGGCAAAAATTTTATACAGCAATATTATCAAGCCTGGACTTAGCTTAAAGTCAAAAGCGACAACTGACGAAATAATTCCAAGAAATTGTATGAACAAGTACAGATGGCATGCAATAAATCTTGACTAAAACTAAAACACAAACGTACAAAATGAGCATTGGAACGAAAGAGGTGTTACGGTAAGTGCGCCGGCGCCGGCGAATTATCAGGAAACGCCCGCGCACGCTTTCTGAACGCACTAACCGACTAAGAATAATACTTAGCGGACAGTCACTTCTGCGTACGTTACTGCACTGTAATTGTGCAAGAGGAAAAGTGCGGTGGGAATGCATAGCGTATCATCCGAACACTTATGATCCATACGCCGAGGCACGCCCGTCTAATCGAAGCCAAGGAATGCCTGCGAATTGATAAATAAAGAAAGATTGTATTCGCTTACTGCATTTTAATTGAATGCGGTTTGGCGCCAGGGTGTATATTGTTTACATTGACTATCTTAGATTTTATTTTCCCTACCTACCAAAATATTTAACTCAGTAATAACGTTTGTGCCCACGACATTGCTATATTGCATTATGTATTTTTGTTGTTAATTTATTTTTGTTTTAATTTATTTTTTTACGTGCTTATAAAATTAATGACAGGATGATTTTTAAAGATTTTGCGTCACGGTGATTTGATTTATGATTTTTGGTCTGCACTGAAAAGTTTGGTTTGAAAATGTGAAACCAAATATTTTACCATAACCAAATATTGACTAGTAGCGAAAGCTAATAAGCACTAAGTTCGCTCGTTGTATATAACAATTAAGAGTAAACAAATTTCAGTAACAATTTGTGACAAATTTATACAATATATACATAAAGGTGCCTACATTTCAAACTTTTTCTTATCAATTGCGGATATTGATACTAAATATGTTTTGAAGCCAAAAGTGTGACTAACTATAACATAAGGTATTTCGATAGATATATTTAATATGTGAGTAGAAATGTCTTTCGAATGGGAGTGCGTGCTTTATAGAAATAATAAACTCAAAATATAAAGAGGTAACATTGCACTCGACAGAATGATCTATACTTATCTTCTACAATGCGGTTACCTAATCAGCTACGGTAGTAATTCAACGGTCACCCACTCTACAGCGGAGTTAGGCTTCGATACAAACCAATATAAATTATACAATAACAAAAAAACAATCCAAGATAAAAACGACATTGTCGCATGATAAATGTTCAGATTAAAATTTAAAACCAAAACCAAAGGATCCAACACCAACAACGAACGCGACGAGCCCCTCTTATAATTATAATTAATATTCTTAGTGTATTAAATTGGTCGGTGGAAAAAAAAAACGAGATTCGGCGCGAGAATTAATAACAAACAAATGGGCTACCTGCCGTGTTTTTTGTAAACTCCCACAGGTAAGCCGTGATGATGAAAGGAAGTCATATGCGTCTGTCTTAGGTTTTTAAACAATATTGTCTGATTTTGACACGGTTGCACCTTTTTTAT
Source organism: Apyrrothrix aesculapus (assembly GCA_018245815.1). Classification (NCBI taxonomy): domain Eukaryota; kingdom Metazoa; phylum Arthropoda; class Insecta; order Lepidoptera; family Hesperiidae; genus Apyrrothrix; species Apyrrothrix aesculapus. Next base: position 8,678 of record DWEH01000323.1, on the reverse strand, counting down.
GTGAAACGGCGGCCCCATTCATAGGAAGTAGTTCTAAGGTAAACACGTAAAAAGTAGCAGTTTTTACTACTGCTCGACAGATGGCGCTGTTCCACGCGACGAACAGACGTCGCACAATTGTTCGCGAAAGTTTACTTTAATCAAATGTGAAATAAAGTTTGTTCGCTGTTACAGTAAAGGTCTCGTATTTCTTACTGCTGACTTATCAAAAAAGAAAACAAAACCCAAAGCTGCATTGGAAACAAGAAACCAACGATTCGAAATACGGGACAAAGGAGAGGAACTCTCTAAACGTGATACCATAATGACAAAACAGAAATATGATTTCGATTAAATGGTGCAAGGGAGAGGACTTGATTGGGAGATTTAATGCGCGTGAGCAGGACAAAGCGCTAGTTAATAATAATAATATTTTATTTGTAGAGTGGGGTAAAACACCCCCGCTGCGTGCTGTTTGGTCGGGACGGCATCCATCATCATTATATTAACCGATTTAACACTTTTGAACAGATTCCTGTGACGGTTGGTGGTACATTCATTCCCGGGACAAATGCGCAAAGATGTAATCTCGGCTCGGTGTGGGCACCATAATGTCTCGAGGGTCCGAAACAACTTTTTATAATGTATCTTTGTAATTGTCTCCTCAATCAATATTGTCTCGTATCCCCAGTAGGTTCGCAGTATCTCTAATCGATGATAAATTACTATGTCGGCCGTGCTATTGGTTTAATTAAATCTTGATTTTAGTTACCATGTTAGGCAACATATTAAGAGCCTGCCTATACATTCCCGCTTTGGTCATGTAGAGAGTTATTAAATACACTAGAAGCCGTCGAAACTGGGCCAAGACAATTTTACCATCATAATATTGCCGGTAATCAGACGCTCTGTCTCTTTAGTTGATCCTTTATACGATATTTCAATAGTTCTAACAAATTAGCGGTGCGTTCGTCTGGGTTGTGGATAAAAAATTGTAGAGCTACTTTTGGTACAGTCGCCGCCTCGGCCGACTGTATCATATAAGGCAATCTCCGCCATTATTTTATTGCATGATTGGAAACGTTTTTACGTCAATTATTTTCCAGCGTAACATTAATTGACATGTAACTAACGTGATCGTGAGTATAAATATTTAACAGTGGAGTGCTTTAAAATATTAACTATTTAAATTAATGGACGAAATGGAGTTACGGGACGAGGCAATCAGGAAGTTCAATTAAATGAAATGATGCATGTCGGATATTAAAATGTGTATTGATATGCAAAGTCGGGAGTCGAACCCAGCTGGCCCCATGCCCTGTTTGTTGACTAATTTTTATTCACTAATCGATAACATCTGACCCCAACATTGTTTCCTATTATTCAACAGTAACTGCAGTATTTATTTTTAAAGCATTCATGGCATATGCTTTTTTGGTGAGTTTCATTTTGTTTTGTATGGACAATTTCATTTGTGTTAAATTTGGAAGTTTATTGGAAATAATTGAAATATAATAGCACACCATAATTTAATATATAGACATGGTTTTACTCAAGTTTTACAAAAAAGCAACTTCGTTAAAGTCACATTGAACCAAAAAGGGCATTCGTGTGGTCCGGAGCTGACCCAATAATTAAAGTCGCCGATTTAATCTCAGTTAAATCTCATTCCGTTAATTACTCCCTTGAGCTAAACGTACGCTTTTTGCCATCGATATAATTTAATAAGCATATTAACCAGGTCGATGTTGTAGATAAGTGTTTGGCCTTAAGCAATTCTTGCTAATACCTTTGAAATCTTATTAATATCCTACAGTTGTATATTGTGTGGAAAAAAATTATCAAGTACGAGCTACCACAGTCATGGAATAGTTTCTTTCTGGCATCAATACATAGCTTAATAATAACTTAGTTGAGATAGGTGTAAAGCTAACTTGAAAGCATGTTTACCAAGACCGTCCTATATGTAGGCGAACTTCATGTAGACATTTCAATGCTTTCTCTCATACTCTCGTTTGATAACAAACTTATGATGTCGTTAATATAGCAGCGTAAGGAAATTGTGTGTGAGCGGACACATTCTCATTGCGAGGTCAAAGAGGAATGACCATGTGAACTAATGAAAGCCAGAAGAGGTTCCTGACTCGAATCACAGTTGTTCAAAACACATTCACATTACAATCAATTTAAAACGCTCGCATCGTTTACTCTACGACATTGCGCCTGAGCAAGTTTTCATCGCGTGTGGCGGCCGCTCATCGGCTATTCAATAAAAGGAGATAGTACTTCGTATTAATTTGCAAGCATATGCCCGCGAAACGATGCGACTGTTTAACAATTCCCATATCGTTTTATATCGTAGCCGTATTCACTTTAGATTTCTCGCTAACATTCAACATAACAGCTTTGAGACATTAGAACACGGAAAATATTGTTGAAACCGCATCGGATAGCTAGCTGCTTTAAGTGGCGATGATCACAAATTCAACGCAACACGTTTCATCCAGTACTAATCAGAGGCAGATTACATATTGAGGGATCGCTGGAAACATTAAGATTGTGGGAGACCGTCCCGATGAAGAAATAGCAGCGGACAAAACCGAAGTCATTAAGATGATAAAAAATGAAGGCGATATGACCCTACCGCGATGAGTGACCCCCATTAGCATCTTGTAGGGTTAATTAGATATCCACGTATCGGCTGGCCGGCCGCGTCGAGTGGTGACAGCGGCGATCAAATTAGAAGCTAGCGCCCAAACAAAGCAGCCGCTCGGGCCCACCCCACGACAAAACGTTTTCTCGCAATCTTCGATCACCGGATTAAGGGCGAGTGTCGTCTCGCACGTTTTATCTCCGATTGTCCGCACTTAACGCGCACTTTACGCCGAGTGCCCCTCTAGAGGAAATTGAAAGCGATCGCTTTCCCCACTATCTTATCTGTAGTGTTACACTAATTAATCGATGTAGTGCGGCAATCGTTACAGGTAAATAATGCTCGCATCGCTCTGGAGGAGGTGATTTATTGGTGTGAATAGACAAAAGTGTCGCGGGCGGAGCGGGCCGGGACAATGCGATGGAATGTCGTCGCGGGCCGGTCGCGCGCTCGTGCGGCCCGTGAATGCGGATTATTAATAACTCGCCCGCCGCTAGACACGACCGAGCGACAGCGCCGCGGTCTGAGCGACTCCCATCCCACCGCTCGCCCGGAGCGTCCGCTCCACCTGTACTGTGTGACCGCGCCTTAATTTATTCACGGTACGTTTTAATGACTGCATTGATGCTCGCGCGTTCCACGAGCGCGCCGTTCCATCGAAACCCCAATCGATACCACATACACAAATGTGTGCGAATATTCAAGATCAATCAATGTTTTCGAAAATCCGTAAATTATTATATTCCTATTGATGCACCCGATTTTTCTCCCCTCCGTTCTATCATCCCTGTTCTTGGTATAACAATCCATGACAATGGACCTGGCGTGGATTATAACAAATTCCCCAAATTGTGTGGGTTCATATTGTGCGCAACAATAAGACAAAATAGCGATAATGCCACATGTGTATACGTTTTGCCGCATTTGGAACTAATTGGAATATTTCATAAATCTGCAGCCATTGTCAGAGGTAACATCTGTTCAGATATAACGGAAATAAGTGATCTATGAGACTGATGAAGATTGATTCCTGATTCGATGTTTAATTTAGAAACATCGCTATAGTATATGACCAATCATGAATTGTAATGTAAATGTTGACATACCCAAAATTGATAACTGTTTTACATGAGAGCCAAGCCAAGTAATGGAATACGAATTACAAGAGAATCTATTAAAAACTGAGTTAGGTATACGGGATTCATCACGAGTCTGTGGATGACGCGACAAAAAACAATAACAGTGGAAAGGGCAAAGTGTTTGTGAGGCGTGTCAAACAGAAAATGCAGTATGAAATTACCTTTCACGTTTTGTTGATACCGGTAAAACTAAATGAGATCGGTTTTTGTCGCGACAGACGAACAGGCAGTGTAAGTTTGGCCCTACGATGTCACGTCGACATCAAAATGAAATCGTTCCAAATTGTTGTTCCGGATCGGTTCAAGATAAAGAAATATTTATGGATTCCGTACGTTATTTTGGCAACCAAAGGAAAGATACACTCTTTCGGAACACCGACAAAAGATAGCTTGAAAAATGTTGAGCTTTCCTTTTACGAGTGATTCGTCATTTTCGGCGTTGTGTGTTGGTTGCATTCTGACGCTGTATTAATAAGGAATGAGATGCTAACGAAGCAAATGAGGTGAAGGCGAATTTGAAAATCGTCAAGTGCGTCCTGAGACAAATGTATGTGGGTACAAAAAATATTGTTGTAGTGTACACATGTTGTAGTAGTATACATATGTATATAGATATGCGCTGACAATCCATGTCTGTCTGGTTAAAAATCTTATCAAATAGTTCAATACGAACAATCTCAGTACAACAATCTCGTAAAATGACTGAAAATATGTACGTAATAAATCTAAAGTCACGATCTTATCCACTCGGTAGTATTCATCCATACTTCCCAATTATCTTTGTGTGATTTTTTACCATTTATCGAATGTTAAGTTAAAAAATCTTCTAGGCAGTGCAACTTTGTCACATTATCTTTTTGTTCCATTTATCTTCGGAGATTCTGAATGTGTTCACCTCACGACTCGTTTTTTGCGTATTTCTGGCTACCACTTACAGCCGATGTCGTGATAGGTTCGATTCGTTACAAATGCTGTAATTAGTTTTACCGTTACTGCATACTTTAGATTTTCATTTTGACAGCTTATTGCTACAGCGGATAATATGCTGCTTGACAGTACGTTGATGAATATAGCCTAACATTTAATTTATAAGACAACAACTGCTGTTCTAATAATTAATTTTACTAAAGATGATAAAATCGTTTTATTGAAAGTTGATTTTATTTTCCAAACCACGTAATTGGCTATATATCGACAAACTGAGGCAGTACTCGAAATTAATTAAGTCATAGACATTGTCGTACTTTGGTTGGAACGCAATAAATGTACGATTGTGTTAGAAATCTCATCCAAACACACATCGTTATTGTTAACACATCTCGATGCTAATTGTTCGTTGTCGCATCAAAGTTTCCGTGTCACACATATTAAGAGAAAACGGCCATATATATTTTTGGAAATTTAATTATCGACATTAGTCTGACACCAAAACGACGCGGCGACAAATTAAGTGGCTCCGTGGACCGTAACATGTGCTATTGTTTGCAAAAGCGTTTAGCGAACAGCCAAATTGCATTTCAGTTCACTAATAGAAAGTTTATAATACATACATATGTCTGTATACTGAATTGTGGAAGACAACATTTAGACAACAATTTAATTGTTTCTTTAAGGAAAACAAGTTAAATATATTCCGAATTGATAACTATCAATTCCGACAATAATAGAGTACACGAGTAATTGAATAGATGATATTATAGCGATGCATTTCGACGTCAAACATGAAGGATGAATCCTAATAGTTCCCGGACGAAGCTATTCTACCCGCTTTCAATAGATCACAAAACATTTAAACGCATAAACTCGGCTACAGATGTTTGCTTTTGATATTGTATCTTGTATTTAACACAAAACAAATATTTCGCTGTGTAACGATTTCCAACGTTTTTTTCGGTGCTAATGCCCATTTAAATGTAGGTATGTACATACTTCATCGTATTAAAGCACATGATGAAACCGTTAAAACCTAAAAAATAAATTAGCACACGCGCTCCAAGACAAACAATATAAGTTAATTCACAAGTCACAAGCCACGTAAATATTATCTAATTATGACAACAACTATTTGAAAATGTTCTCGTGATTGTTGCGTTAACGCTCCTACGACCAATAGGATCGCCCTGAAAACTCCACTCATCTTCATAAAACGGCTGTATAACTTAACAATGCACCGCTAATTTCCACCCTATTCAAACTAAATAAGGTGTATAATTGTTTGTGGTGTGTATGATGTGGGACGACATGCAGCTAATAAGTCAAATGGCTTTTACCAGGTGTCTGACAAATGGAAAACTACTAATTAAAGCGCTTTACTCCGTCGAGTCGCTAATGGAAGAGCTTACTCTCGTCGTAAGAAGTTTAATTAATCTGTGCGCTGACGCAACGTACAGGACGTTTTCTTTCTATTAGTGTCCGAAAGCAGTTTGTACAATTGATTCGCCGTGTAGCAATAAACGGCCCCAGTCTCCCCCGTGTTTGTGCTAGGAATTTGAGGCGTTAACGTTTCTAAAGATCAAAGCGACGGACGATTAGCGGATCGCTTGTGGATATTGTTGTTATGTAAGCGGACTCTAATGGCGCAATATTGTAATTGTGATGTGCGGTTTAGCACTTCTTTCCAATGTACACGAAGCAAACACGCTCGAAGCAACGACAATCACACCCCGTGCGCAGGGACCGTTCGTAAATGAGAATAATTTGTGTAATTGCATCAAATAGCCGTAATAAAATTTCGAAGGTAACACGCCATTAAAATTTGAGCGTATGAGACAATGTGCCCCTAATGAACGGGCCGACGGGTCGGAGAAATTATTTACGCCACGCACTGCGACCGACGTTTCTACAAATGCGACTACACATAAAGAAGACGTAGGAGTCCGTGTAACGACGCAAAGTGAATGGACAACAATAATTACAGCGCGCAGTAGACCTGCAATGCGTATCGTCAGTCACTAATTCTCGAACTCTTACTCGAACGCACGGTAATTTATATTATTTTATGGTATAATGACCCTTACTTTTCTTATGTGACATCTCACCGTTTCATACTCATTTTAAAACAACGCATTTCTGTCGAGTCAAGGTATTGTTTGACAGAACATTTGTTGTAATATAAATAATAGATAGGACAGATCCAGTTTAGACATTGTATTGTAATAAAGAAGGCGACATTTGGAAGACATTAAAGTTCCTTCGATCGTAATAATTACAGACGACACATTCGAACATTAAGACGCCCACGCGCTCTATGTTGTGGCTCTAAACTTGTATAATTTGTGTTAATGCCGTAATATATGAGACTTTAGGGATCGCGCGCACTCGGCGTGCCGTGGGTTCGATCGTTAATAAAATTATCAAAATCGAAACGGGTTTTATGAGCATCGCTCGTGTGGTGGAGTCCGCGTTCAGTTCCAACTTATGAATGGAAATGGATTTTGGTATTTCTAAGTGTTTTTTAAGGTCGTAAATAATTTATCGCTGCGTGATATTTCCGACGGACGAATTTAAATGTTTGAACGGACGATCGCCGTGGCTTCGAGCGCTACCGGATTTAAAATCCGCATCTACATAACAAACATCGGTTATTATAATATTTCTATTCTGATACATTCGTATTGATAAACACGATGTAAATTATCTGCTAATTGCGTCATCGGCAACATTTTATCGCATTCGTTATTCAAAACTAAGAGCATTTTTGAGTAAATGATATATTAAAAAAATTGGGTGATCTTTTAAATGTCAGATTTATTCTTTGATTATAAATACATTGCAGAAATAAAATACAATATACATTAAATTATGAGCATTCAAATCAGAATATAAATATTTTGGAATCAAAAGATGACGATAAATGTTTTTTATTCTATATTAATTTCTTAATAACAATTTGCTAATCAACTAAACACATCAACATTATTAATTGCATTACTTAAAACTAACAAGATAATATAGATATGCGAAGATAATCTCACAGATAAGATCAACACAGAAAACCAAATAAACAAATTGTCAACAAAATGTATTTAATTCGTCAAATATTTAAACATAGTGTAGAACTATAAAAGCTTTTCTTGTACAGTCAACTTTACATTACACTCACTCCTTTGATACAAGAACTGTTAGTTTTTGTCAGAATCATTTGGTTTTGCATTAAGTAGCGACAGTTGCGTCAGCGTCATGAATCAGAGCCGCGAAACTCCACTTGTGTAGAACAAAAAATTTAAACAGAAGTTCAACTTCAAATAACATATCTTATTAGTCACAAGCATCAGTAATTATCAGTTGCCGTATTAGAAACTGAATGTACCCTATTTGAATTACTAGTATCATCTGTTATCTATTACTAATTATTATAATATAACTTGACCGTCTCGTTGATCTCGGGATAGAGAGGTCCTGGGTTTGATTCCCGGGTCCGAAACTATCGGATTTTTGTAACTTCGAATTTCTGGTAGTTACCCGGAGACTGGATTTGTGCCCGGTATATGTTAATAGCCCACTCTCTATTCCATGGTGGGAGATAAATTTTATAGATGGATCGTGGGCATCTACTACACTCTTCTGCCTATCCAATTGAGAAATAAAGGCGTGAAGATAAAAATATATATTATAAAGAACACGCATCTTAGAGACTTAAAATATTCAAGACTCTCCTATCTTGGCCATACAGATCAGATTCTGGATGATGAGGGCGGTTGAAGACATTTGGCATTCGCCGCTATCTGCCTACCTTGTTGGGGACCTGGCTTGATAACATGTAGGTGAGTATTAAAAATACAACGTAACATCACGTCTTTAATGCCCGAAGAGGTAGGCAGATGAGTGTAATACACTCCCACGTTTCACCAGTTACGTTTACGTCTTAATATGGAATAGGTGGTGAGTCTATTGCCATACACCGGGCA
>DWEH01000322.1:0-12435 GCA_018245815.1 Apyrrothrix aesculapus | reverse complement strand
TTCATTGTCCGTTACATTGATCTTATCTGGTCCCTCCAGCAGCTCCTGCAGAGGAGTAAGATGACGCCAGTTTCTTTGCTACTTTATTCCCATAAAAGCATATCAAAAATCGAGTTCAAAACTGATTTTATACTCTTAATATCATCAAAAGAAGAAGAGTTATATAATTGAGTCACGAGGTAATATTCTTGGTAACTGGAATCCTTGGAATTTTAGAACAAAGAGCAGAAATGGACATAATCATGCTACACACTTTAGTAGCTACATAATTATATGACATTTACCATGGCAAGGTAAATTCTAATATTTAGCAGTGTTGGTAAACTTTTCACATATTGCTCTTCTGGGAACTGTAAAATTGGGCTGAATTAATGAACTTTTCGGAATAATCTGCTTTATTAATTCTTTTTTATTATTCATGATCTATCCGTTAGAGTTTCTAGACAATATATTATATTGTTATTTAAGCTGGTTCTTAATTTATATTGCTGGTATATTAGATACTTTTAGAGCCTAATAAAAGTGAATGGCTACTTAAATTGTGTTAACGAATGACGCAATATAGCTTTTATTCCACAGTCATTACGGTGTTCATAAAACGTATTTCCAGTACATTTTTCCGAACCAGTGGTAACTTGACGACGTTACATAGCAATACTCGCGAATGAATTTTAAATGACTACCTTTTGCCTTGGTTTTTTTTGTATCCGTAAATATACGTTCTTATAAGCCTTAGATACCCTATTACAGTATATACCCTAAAAAGCTGTTTCAGTTCGCTTCAATTTAATCTTTGATGACGTATCTAGCCCTAGTAGGATTAAATCTTTCTTTACATTTCGTGGTCATTGACAATATTCTTCAACCTAGTGACCTTCTCAAGACCATAATATAATAACTTTGTAGTTGTTGACGAGAAAATTATTTATCATTTTAATAAGTAATTGTTATACGTAAAAATTTTATTATTAGCCTACATTGCAATTTAAAGATTGATAGATTGTAAAACATGTCTTAAGAGAACGATTTTGAATATACACAAAAATGTCTACTTTACTTGGATACTATGTTTGCCCCTTTTTCGATCTAAAATTGTTGTTGGCATTTTGCATTTGGCATTGGCAGTTGGCATTGAATTTTACTATACGATCTAACCATCCTAAAGTTTCTAATATATCAAAAATATCCTTTCGTAAACGAATCACCATTTCCCATCATTGTTGCAAATTAAGTTAAATATTTTCCATACAATATTCCGTAATATAAAGGAAAAAAAACAAATTGCTCGTTTTTTCTCTCGCGCCGCTGAACAAAGATCACGTCGTTCAAACAAAATGTATGGGAAGGAAAACAGTTATGATCTTTATCGCTGCAAGGACCAACGTTTCACGGATCCTCGTAGATGACTTCTTTTTCAAGAAATTGAATATTTTTCGTAGATCGCCACTGATTACGCTACTAGAGAAAACGGAGGAACATCTACTACGATGTTTGTAATATAAACTATGGCCTAAAATTATTACATAGCTTAGTCACCTTAAGATCTGTGAAAATTGACTGTTACACAAGATTTATCAAGCTCGGACACACTCAGACAATTATCAGTATAATTATGTTCTCGATTTGAAAATGTTACGCCAAACAGTGCCAAATAATTGTCAGTGCTTTAGCTTTAAAAGTACAAACGCTTTAACATAATTAGTAACAGAAAGCCGTATTTTTGGTTCTATTAAAACACGGTAAACAATACATGATACTGAAGATTTTAAATCTCTTTAATTGTACACGAAGCCTTATTTTGATATTCGTACGGTCTGGTTTCAACAGAAATAATAAATGGAACACAATGTAAGCAATGGTACGCACAACAGGTTCAATAATTAAACCATGCGCAGCAGGTCATACAATTTATAGTTCTCATTCAACAGTACACGGACGAAATGTATTCAAGTTATCCCATCGGGAAACACTGTTCTCTGTACGGGCCGCGTTGTAATTGCAAGTCCCATTACCGACCCGTAGTTAACTTTTGATAGCTCAGCCTTGATTTGATTGTTCCTTTTCCCGAGTACAGTGCTTTGCGCACATTCTGTCGCATTGCTGGCTAGAATGCAACTGAAAGGTACAAACAGACATTCGCTCTTTTGTAGTAGCAATTAACTCCATTAAGTATTTACAAATATGAGTCGCGTCTCCTACAAGAAACAATTAGTTCCCTAAAATACTGAATTGGAATGTGTTTGTGTGGACAATGTGTTTTAGAAACTGCAACTAACGACCCTATTACTGAATATAAATTAAGGAGCACCTTTGAATGAATTTTTACAATAGAAATGAGTGTGATTTTTTTAAATAATGACAAAATGTTGCTCGAAAAGTTATGAGTTTTTGAGCAACATTTTGTTATTGCTTAAATTCAAATATTGAAGTAAAAATTGTAAAATACATGAAGACATTAATTGAAGACAAATAATTGACTACAATTACAAAACTAGTCAGAAATAAAGACAAAAGCTTACAACGTAATGAATCAAATGGAGCGTGAAAGTTAAAAGGCTATTTCGTCTCAAATTAAAATTTACCGAATCGGAAAACTGAGGACAATCCAAACCGGTTAACCAGGAAAAAACGGAAGATAGAGAATATAGGCTACGAATTAAAACGAAATGTAAAGGAATTTATTCATCTCCTGGGGAGGGTGAAAGGAAATGAGGAATTAAGACGCCCTGACGTGATTTGGTTTGGGTTTAAAATAATGTTATTTAGTTAAGAATAATGTAAAAATATTTTAATTAAAAGGTCGTTCAGTTAGTGAATTAACTTTTGTTATTCATTATAAGTAAGTTGATTTAAAATTGTCTCAGCTTGCATTTGGTTCATAACTAAACTATAAGCTCCGCCTAATTTAGAATCAGATAGCACAGTGTATGTCATTTCAGGACATGACTGTTATGTGACAACGTTTTGGAAAAATACTTTCGATATTACAACATAACATGATCTCGCCTGTTTCCCCGAAGGAGTAGTCAGTCACCTGTTATGATATACGTAACATGAGGCCTGTAATCCCCGAAGAGGTAGGCAGAGGAGTGTAGTACACTCCCACGTTTCACCAGTTACGTTTACGTCCCAATATGGAATAGGTGGTGAGGCTATTGCCATACACCAGGCACATATCCAGACTCCGACTACTAGAAATTCTAATTTTAGAAAAATCCAATAGTACTCGACTCGGGGTTTAAACCCAGGACCTCTCGATCGGCAGTCGCGCTTGCAACGAACACGACCAGCGAGGCATGAGGCATATACATACGTCCCATGGAATAGGGGGTGAGTTTGTTGCCATATACCGGGCACGAATCCAATATACGAGCTTCTACTAAAAATTTCCAATTACAAAAACCCAATAATACCCTATCTGGGGATCGAACCCAGGACCTCTCGCTCAGTAGTCGCATTTGCAATTACTAGTCCAACGAGGCAATATTACAAATTTATAGAAATAGATAAGTCGCAAGGACTTAGGCATTTTTTTTTAAATTATCGCTCGCTTTTTAACATTATTACCTACTTGTGCTTAGAATAGCGCATTAAGGTCAAACGTGACAAAATGTTACATTACAAGTCACTTAAATTTCATAACCTATTATTCAATTACATAGATACATATATATTCAATTCTACGTATTCCGCCACACGGTTAACCTTACATATGAATCGTGACAAAACCCTTTCAAAATAGCATTAAACAAAATCCAGGATAAACCCTCCGTGATGGGCCTTCATACCGTTAGCAAAACAAACACTAGTCTGTAAGCGTACATTTGATACGAAACTGTCTAAAAACAATACAGCTTTGATTTGATCACTCAACGATGTTTATCCTGCTGACCTCATTCGATCCTCTCATTAACGTTGCAAAACATGGTTCCAAGTACTCGTATCTTTATTCTGCAAGAAATATCATTGTTATACTGGAGTGTTCGTATTCTTTCCGTTTTGTTAGCATTTGAAGCTATTGTGCCTCAATGGGAAAGACTATTGACGTTGCGCATTTCAACTCTGCAAAGGTCGTTAGGAGTTGCAAAGACGAATTCTGTTTCTGATTTCTGAATATCTGAATTGTTTTCATCGCTTTCTGCTTCCATAGTGCCTATTCTGCATTCGATGGCAGCAAAGGCTGCTCGCATAGAATAATAAATCGAAAAATGCGCCAGGCGTAACTTTCAAAATAAAAAAATACAAATACACATAGTAATGAGTATTATGATACGAGTACATTAAAAACATTTATGTTACATGTAATATTTGTAAAATAAACCTAAAACATTCAGATTTATCTCTTGAAAGGCCTTTGAATTGGGCAGAGCCGTTCATTCGGATCAAATATTTGACATTCAAACACCCAAGTAGAAGTTTAAATCTATGGGTAGTCAAGAGAATACTCCTTATTAAGAATTACACAGCATTTATTTATTTGGTAGGACCCAGTTTGCTTAATATGGTTCACTTTGTGTGATCTCTAAGGATCGTTGACATTTGGCGATAATTAATTGAAAGTTATTGAGACTTCCAAGGAATGATATTGTTTCGACTAGGAAATTACCAGAAGCTTGTAAGAGAGAATTACACAACATCTGTAAACGAACTATAATTACTAATCAACATTCCGAACATATTCCAACAAAATGTTGACTAAATGGTAAATTTTAAATTAAAATATGCATGTTGTAGATAAAGTAATTTCCTCTGAAAACACGCTTGAATCAAATTAAAAAGATGATTGCTGTTGCATTATGAACATTGATAGATAGTGACCAGTTTAATTATGAAATCGCGGGGAAGGATCAAACTAATCTTGCTCGAGCATTCTGGGATTATTAAAAAATATGACAGTATCAATATTATATTGATGCCCGAGGAACATTACCCACGCAGCTCACGGGTACTCAGTAGTTTCATACAAATTACATTATAGTGTTTCGTAACGATTAGTCGTTGTTTATCAGTCTATCGAGCCATGGCGGGGCAAGTTGAATCGAGTAGATTTAATGAAATAACATCGATATATCAAGCCTTCAATGAGCAACATAAGGTACAATTTGCAGGCTAATTTCATTACGTCACTTTACGATCACCGTTTTTTGATATTTTAGACTCAGGTATTGGCGGACGTGACTAACAAGATCAATTTAGATCGTGGATTGTGGCAAATATTTTCTTCATTTCAAAAAGGCGTTTTTTGTTATTAAAAAAATATAATGCGATATTGAGGGCAGATTTGTGTTGAGACAAATTAAATCAAAATCTTTTGCATTTAGATAACTAAAATAAACCCTGATTGCAAAGGGCGTCACCAGTTCTACATGCTGTCTTCATCGATCTCGTTGTTAGTCCGTTGGCTTAGATTTGAACCTTCTGGGCGTTGAGCCAGCGCTCTCGTCTGATCTTGTGAGTTTTATTTTACGTCGATTCATCACTTGGTTTTGTCGAACGCTCAAGAACAGCTTATATGTAGATTCTGAATATGATGGAAGATTTTGAAGAGCATTGCTGACTCTTATTATAAATCTGTTATTATGGTATGACAGCTTTTCGATGAGAAACATGTGAATAAATATTTAATAATTAATTCCAACCACCGAGTGGCATAGACGTGTTGACGGGAATTTCGGGGATTGTAAATTACCCACGGGAGCTAAATAATTTATGTATTTACTCAGATTGTACTAGCTAAGGGCGAACTGGTTCAAACTGCTGCTCATCCCACGTCTCTTACACAATGAGACGTTTCTAATGATTCCAAGTATACTATTATTATAATTAAGTCTTGGAAATATCCAAACTGAAAACCCTCAGCGCGAAATTATAAAACATTCATGTTTTCTCTCACTTTCTTAAAACAAAGGACGATAAAAAATGTTCCTTTTTCATAATAAGTTTGTATTGATTCTATTATTCACAGCAGCTACGCTACGCCACCAACTTATATTGAGAAATTGTATTGAATTCAAACGCCTTCAAATCTTTTCATACTGATACCATCAGGTACTCAGGAATGGTTCGTAAAATGGAAGATTTATAGCGTGTCCGTGACATATAAAAAACAGCCGTACGGAGTTTTTTACTCAAGCTGCCAAGCGTAGAGTAATTTATCGTGTAAACAAACATAACTTGAAATAAGATCAAAGTAGGACATAAATTCGACATTTAAAGATCCTTGTCACTGTGCGCAGGATAGTAGTTTCGATCCAATATCACTCTTATATACATTTTTCCATTAAGTATTTTTCCTTTTGATATAACCGTAGCAAAATAACATAAAATTTGTTTTTAAATCATGTTATGTGATGTAACTCAAACTTTCGTATTTAAAGACGACAAACGACACTAAGTTCAATAAATAGATTATTATACTGTGTTTCCGCCATAATAATGCCTTATTACTTATACACAAAACGTTTGAAATAACGAACAAAATCGTCAGACATTTACATCTTTAGCTTTGAAATATCAAATATCTACTATTCATAAATTAAATTTGCGTCTCCGCAAACAAACGATCAAAAGACGAATAGTTGTTTAATACTTTGTAACAAAGCTTCTTATGCCTCTTTAAAAGAACAGTATCATTCCAAAAAAGCCAAAAATAAATGTTTCAGTATAAAGACTTACATTTTAAGATGAAAGACTATGATCAAAATGTGAAAATATAAAAAATGGACATGGAAAGTAATGATGTTTATCTTTGTAAATACATATTTACTAATGAAAAGGGCTGAATGATAGGGCTTTACTAATGAATAATAAGGCTGTCTCGTTGGTCGTGTTGGCTGCAAGCGTGACTGCCGATCGAGAGGTCCTGGGTTCAAATTCCGGGTCGAGTACTATTGGATTTTTCTAATTTAGTTTTTCTAGTAGCGGCTCGGAGTCTGGACTTGTGCCCGTTGTATGGCTATATACTCACCACCTATTCCATAACGGGACCTAAACGTAACTGGTGCAACGTGGGAATGTACTACACACCTCTGCCTACCTCTTCGGGGAATACAGGCGTGATGTTACGTTATGTTACGTTACTAATTAATAGTAATTTAATTCTGCATGCTGTTGAACTTCCGTATAAAATAATGTAATATTTGTATTACTGAACAATAAAAATCCATTTGCGGCTTACGAAACGGACTTTTGTATTAATATGATTTTGTTGTACGAAGTGATAATCTCACCGGGAAACTACGGTTTGAATCCTGTAACGCAAATTTAATTTTGAGAAGCTATGTGAATGAAAACATGGAGTAAATACTTTAATCCTTCTCATTCTGCGAAGGAATCTCTGTCTAAATGTAGAATACTGAAAAGTGTTGTTGACGTTGACAATGATGCTAATGATTTTGATGTTGATTATGTGCATGTATGTAGCTTATGATGAAATAAAGTTTACATTTACATTTTGAAGCAGAGGCAAATATTTCGTTCCGAATCAGGAAATTCGCTAACACTCGTAACTCGTCTGCGAAACCATAAAACCTCATAACTCCATATGAAAGGCTTAGCGAAACGATATATTTCCGGAATACTTTATCTGCAATTCCGGTCACAAATCAATTTTATTTTATTGAATCATCTGATACTAAAATATAAGATAGGCACGCTTAGCTAAATATATGTTAACATGGAGATTGTGGAGACCACGCCCTCGTGAGGATTGCTCAATCAGAATTTCGCTGCTTAAACCCACGTTAGAGGCAAAGTTCATCGACAGACCTTATTAGAACAACTTCTTCCCAAGGGAAGTCCCAAAGAAGGCATAAATACAAGAAAGTTTTCCACTAACTTAAACTCTGTCCTTAAGACAATTATTTGGTTTTTGATTGGGCAGACAATTACTGACGAGGACCGTCATCAAAGAAGGGCACCATAATTGATGCAAATTAATATATTTGCGAAACTGTTATCTGCGTTCGCACAAATCGGCACAAATCACTTCAGCGTTATTGAATCAGGGGTTAACTGAGAATAAGCTTCGCGTATTTCCGATCCTTAGACCATATAACATAATTAAATCTTTACATACATTCTGTGCTCCTTATTAAAGGCCTTTGAAGGTAAACAAGATAGACGAAATATGTATATCAGGACGGTACCCAGTGGAAGTTCTCTGTATCTGTTTATCTCTATGGGAAATAGTCATGTCATATTGTATGTACGAGTATGTATGTTACTAAATAATTAAAACGTTTATTAAATCAAAAAATAATTAATAACTTGAGTATAAATAAAATAATGTATGAAATCAAACCACTTTACAAGTAGTTTGATTTCATACATTATTTTATTTCTCTCTTTCCTTTCTATTGATCATTACGATTACTTAAAATATCAAGCGGTGGTTGTTTTTTATAAAACAGAAACGAAACTTCAAATTGATGGCAATGTGGAGAGAAATTTCATCTCGAATCTGAAGCCAAATTCCTATTTTAATATCTAAATTGTGCCACGTGATTTTCGATACGATATTTCTTCATGTGGTTTACAAAGATTATTCCCTCTCATATTTTATATTTCTTCCATGATGTATACATATATCTGCATTATTCCTCCTAATTACAAGTTCAAATGAAGTGCGACTATTTATAATTATTAATGAATGAATTTCACAATTTGGACAAAAAATCAATTTCCACTGATCTTATCCAATTCTTAAAAAGCTCGAATTAACTCTTACTTATATTTTTCGTAAGTTGTTTGTTTTTTATAATTCTTCATATTAATAAAATATCTATGCTAATTATAAACAATTTCATTCAATATTTATCCTCTCCACAAGTAGTAAAATTATGCATGAACACTAACTACTCTTCATGATGAGATGTGAAACAGTCAATTCAACGGTCAACGGCAACGAAAAATCCGGTACTGTACCATATCACGGTGTACGTATTGTACGACGTAATACAAACGTAACTTAGGATGACTCGAATATCTTTCTACTAGACATCCTGTGATAATGAAGACATTATTTACTCTTCCGTAATCCGTCTGAGACGGGAATCCTATACAATATTCACGTTGATACTAATGACAGTGGGATTAGAGCTTCTGTGTTCAAATTGGAGGAATTAGTCATAGACACGAAAGATATAGTAACATCTTATTTAATAAGCGAATACGTGAACTATGAATAAACATTCGATGGTGATCTTTTGTATTTCTTTCCTATTACTAAAACATGTACAAGCTCTTTCTACGACTAGTTTTCATACACCTTTCACAAACAGTAAAACAAATCAATTTTTGTTAATTATAAATATGATTCTGTTTTCATTTTTTTTTAAACTTTTAAATGAAAGATCAATATCCGTGAGGCTTAAACCTGTACATATCCGGATGATCTAGCGTAACGATTACTGGACCGCCCCGTTGACAGTATAAGCGGCTTACACACACAGTTGCACTGGGATTAATAATATTTTCGCAACTCATACATATACATGTATGCATTAAATGTCAACTTGCAAATACATCCAGCGTGTCACGATAAGACCTAGGGCTTCGTAAAGCGCCGACCAAGTGCTTTAATTGTTAAATCTTGTTATGCAAAAATGTTTATTTTAAAACAAAATACACATGCTAAATAAATAAATAAATACAAAAATGTTTATTTTAAAACAAAATATACACGCTAATTAAATAAATAAATAAATACAAAAATGTTCATTTTAAAACAAAATACACACGCTAGAACCCATTCAGTGTAACACAATACGGAGCGTTTTGTTACATTTAGTCAACTTTTCAGCGATTTCAATTAGTTAAAGCCACACACGTTATATTATTGGCTTTTCATCAAAACCAAGGCTGACGTAATCTGTCAGCACGGGTTTTTTGTTTGTTTGTTTGCACAGGTATGTTTGAAACCTACCATATTTGCGACGTCTACCCTCACAGTGACATGGACACGGGTGGTACCAGCTAAGCCAAAAGTGACATCGAATTTTATTGAAAACTTTTTCATTTAAGGTTCACCAGCGCCGGACCGTTATAACAATAAGCCGCTTACTAGCAGTACACTTAATGGATGGCTGAGGATTAACAAGGCCTTCGGTAATTACAGTTGTACTGAAAAGTTTTACTTCATAATGTCATAAAAGTTGTTCTCTAATAAGGTGTTTAGGTTAGCAAAAGGTCTGGCGACCTCTTGCTTTCCTAAACTGTTTAAATCAGTGAAGAATCTGCCGAAAGTCGATATTTTAAATTTTACAACAATGGAAATAACTAATGAGCTAGCCAAAAATGTTAATTTATATCATTTCCAAATCAGCGCTTGATCTGCATTAAAGTTTGGGTACGGCAGCGTTTCTGTTATGCCAATTTCAAGCACTGAGCATCTGCATTTTCCCTGTGCCAGTGCAAAGAGCATACTTATTAGCTTACGAACAGGCACTAATATAGTCCCCAGCTATCGAAATACACCCGTAACTGTCAACAAAGGGAGTCATTATGGCTAACTTAACGTTTTGTACGCTGTGTATGACGCGATCGTTGAAAAAATAGCGACAATTTAAGAGGCTTACTGAAAGAGATTATGCGGAACATGCCTGCAGATTAATATTCAGACGCGCAGGTGTGCCCGGCACCGAGTCGCCTGTCTACGGTTTTTATAACTCCCTTTCAATTTAATTCCGCCGACTCTCCGATTATGGATGCGGCAATTTTATGACAGATGAGTTTTCTTTTTATTATCTGCCGCCTTCTACTCGAACTAAAAAGTAATATTGGAATTCGATAATCTATTGAAATGTTGCAGAAATAAAAATTTTAATTTACTGAATATATACCGAATTTAATACCGAAATTATATACCGAAAGTCATCGATCAATTTAACTACCCGACACTTGATACTTTTGACCTCAAATTATGAACGAAAACTAATTTTTGAAAGTAATTGTTGGGGCGTAGAAAAATCTCTTTTGTACATATTAGGTTTACACACCGATATTTATATACATAATAATGAGTAGAATAAATTAAAAATTACGTAAACTGAAAAAATGGCAAACTTCAGTGTGTTGATTGAGTACAACAAATAAATCCGCCCAAACGTGAAATAACGTCTGATGAAGCTATTGTCATGGGAGACCATACTTTATTACAGTTGCCACTCAAGCCACTGAGTTTAATCTGCTCCCATTGCTGGCTGTGAAGCATTACAGATAGCGAAGTGTAGTTTAAAACGTCAATGGACATTACCTAGATTAAACTCCCCCAATCCACGTAATCCGATTAAGTTGCGGTGGAAGGCAGATAGAGAACATTCCGAAACTCAGGAATGAACAGGGCGTGTACTCAAATTGAATCATAATAACTGAGGAGATCTTTATTAATTTCTTAAAATCTACATTACTGTTTTATAATAAATAAATTAAAGAAACAATGAGTGCAGTAGTAACGAATTTAATTTTTCAGCGTCACCCACAACAGCAGTTAGGTACTCCGGCATGGTTTTTATCTTGTATACAGGTTTCTTTTATTTATCGAAACTAGCCGTTGTTTATTGTCTGTTTTACTGTCTTTGACAGTGAGCTCACACGTTTACTGCGATGTCGCCCTCGTGCCACGTACAAGGAACAACATTTAAAAATCTTGTAAAACCACACTGTTATACTAATCTTCATATGAATGTCTATTTGGTAACACACGATAAAATATTCATAAAACATCCAATATGTTCGCATAAATTCTTCACTCATGCTAACCAATTCGTTTATACATTTGTGAATGTCTTCATAATATTTACCGAATTTAAGTAGACTTTTTTATTCATGATTGGAAAATGACGGAACAAATTTAGTAATTGTTCTCAGATTAATCAGTGTGGGTTAATATCATAGCGTAAATAACATAATATCACGCCTGTAATCCCCGAAGAGGTAGACAATGTAGACACTCCCACGTTTCACCAGTTACATTTACGTCCCAATTAGGAATAGGTAGTGAGTCTATTGCCATAAACCGGACACAAATCCAGACTCCGAGCCACTACTAGAAATTCTAATTTTAGAAAAATACTGTAGTACTCGACCTGGAATTTGAACCCAGGACCTCTCGAACGGCAGTCACGCTTGCATCCAGCACGCCCACGAGGCTATCAAAAACTAACAAGTAGAATAAAGAAAGTAAAGTAAGATATTGAACATCAGGTTATTTATATGTAGAAACCAATTTTATTTACACACTGCTGTAAAGTCAAGTGGTCACTGTCAGCTATGGAGATTTCCAAGGTAATTGCGCTTTTAAATATTACTTGTCGAAACGATATAGGAAAGCACCGTGAAGAAAGCAGCACGCCTTAGAATTATCCATAACGTTCATTAGGGCGTATAAAGTCTGCCAATTCGTCCTTGGTTACCGTGCCAGACTATGACCTTGAC
>DWEH01000321.1:0-12445 GCA_018245815.1 Apyrrothrix aesculapus | reverse complement strand
AACGTAAAAAAGTAACATCACGCCTGTAATACAAGAAGAGGTAGGCAGAGGAGTGTTGTACACTCCCACGTTTCACCAATTACGTTTACGTCCCAATATGAAATAGGTGGTGAGTCTATTGCCATCCACCAGGCACGAATTCAGACTCCGAGCCACTACTAGAAATTTCTTTTAGAAAATCGAAGTTAGAAAAATCCAATTTCAAATTCAAAATCAATTTTTTATGAAAAAAAGAATATTTTAATGATAAAAATGCATGGCATCATAATGAATTAACAATTTTACCAGACTTTGTTTTATACTCATTGTACTGAACTGAGAACCTTAATTTAAACGTAGACTTGTCTCAATCTAACTGAAGCGCATGTATGCGGATGAATATTGAAACAATAAACTAACATTATCGGATAAAGCCATGCTACAACATGGCAAATTTCAATTTTACTATTTTAGAGTTTTAGGTTTTTTTTTGACCTTCGTCTCGCAGCCAACTATAGCTTAAAGAGAACCCGAAGCCTGCGAACGATAATTTCAACAATGTATAACTTTCATTAAATATATGTATGTACCTTACAATGGTTATAACGCTGAGTAATATGGCAACATTTTGTTAGATCGAACACAGATACAATTCACAAAAATGACAAACGATTCTCGACGCTGTGTCCAGTGCACTTCTTATTACAAATAAAGCTAAATGTCTATTAATTGTTATCTCATGAATTCTTAATAAATGTATTCTCGAATTGAGATTAAATATTTGTAATAAGCGGTCTAATTAATGCGGATAACATTTCATTATACGCATTTTTATTAACGCGTTAAAAGTGGGCCAATTATCAAATGCCTGAGTAGTATACGGAAATGCAGAATTTTTTTTTCGTCGGAGCAACTTGACACTTCAACTGAAACTTGATTTTACCTACTTTAATATAACAATTTCAAATAATGAAAATTAATCCCTAAGTCAATTACTGGTGAGAAATAAATGTTTTATATTTTTATTCCCTTTGTCGGTTAAAACGATTTCTTCCTGGGAACTACGAATTAATGAAGGAAATATATAATATGCAATACACACATAAACACAGTAATTATTGTGCGGGCTGAAGTAACCGACAATGGAAAGAAATTTGAATTAAAACGTCCAATTCCTTAGAACTGTCTCGAAATATATTGTTACTGATTTACAATCATTTTATTACCAGTAAAGGTATCATATAAAACAGTGACTTCTGATCAATTATGGCATTATAATAATTTGGTGGTTGGTACATTTTTGTTACAAAACACTCGTAATTTATGTATATTTACGTAGATTTTGCTACTTAGCACTTTAAAACAGTTGTCAATAAAAAGCTGGGTTATGACAGTTATGATAACAGCTACAGATTAAAAAAGGGTAACTGATGTGACATTGCTGTCACTACGCTTTGATGATTCGTGCAGTGTAGGAAACGCGTATGTTATTTCTGCGCCATGTTTATTTTATTGCCATTTTACGTATGTTTTCAGCGTATTATAATTTTTCATACATGTGCATATATGCATTCTGGCTATGTTTTGCACAAATAAATGCGATTATTACAATAATTAGATGGTTAGACGCACAGTTATTTAGATTTTTTACTTGCCAATTGAAAATCGCCTGTTCATTAGAGTGTCATTTAGAACAGTCATAGAGTAGTTAAATACATATCAAACTAACATATATATTGATTATTCTTCTAGATCCATGCTCCCCGTGCTAAATGAATAGTCAAGCTAAGCGAGAAGACTGCAAGAAAAAAAATAAAAAAATAAACAAAAAAAAATTTATTCAAGCATATGCCGATCAGGTTCTTTAAAAATATTAAA
Organism: Apyrrothrix aesculapus; assembly: GCA_018245815.1. Classification (NCBI taxonomy): domain Eukaryota; kingdom Metazoa; phylum Arthropoda; class Insecta; order Lepidoptera; family Hesperiidae; genus Apyrrothrix; species Apyrrothrix aesculapus. Next base: position 10,588 of record DWEH01000321.1, on the reverse strand, counting down.
GTTTGTAGATTCCACGTATCTATAGTTGTCTGGCTTTTTTACAAACGTTGTTTTCGTTTTCGGTGTTGATGTCTGTGTTCTTTTTTTACGGCTAACTTTTAGTAATGCTTCAGTTTTAATATTCCATTCACATACGGCTGTTTGGAAACTAAATGTCTCATAATTATCACCCCTTTTACCATTGTTGGACCATGAGTCTCAAAATGACAAGAGATGGTTCCACCACGCAATCCAAGCGCCTTAAAGAGCATACGGTCACCTACAAATGTAACTTTCCTACCCAATTTTTCTTTCTCCTTTATAGCGTGTTATATAGTCTCACAAAACGAATCCTCTTAAAGTCAGAAGTGCATGCCAAGGAATCCGACTCTTGAAATCTGGAATGGCGAGGAGAATGTACAGCGCTCGAGTATTGACGTCATCACCGTGAACCTTTTAGTCAATCCGTTGTAGGACTCAATAAGTTACCCACTCTGCCCAAGTACGGGTCGCCTGACTCCACTTCACTGGTTTTTGTACTAAAACCTTGTATTTATATTGTATGTGAATAGCTCTTCTTTGAGGTCTCTTAAGCATTCTTTATCATATTTACCGACGTACTTGTTTATTTATATACAAATTCATACAATTTTGCCCGTCGTCACATTTTAAACTGTGACCCATACATTTATGCCATATATTTTTGATTACAATAAAACATTCTACTTCGTCACATTAAAACTCACTGGAGGCTGCAACTCTGTTTACGTCCCGCTAACTGGCATGAGTCTTTCGCAACTGCCTGAACCATTGTCTACGAAGCTGCCCCAGAGGATTACTGACCTGTGTTAGTGGCTAATTCGTCTGTGGATTATTGGTAAACTGCCTCTAAGATCTCCGTCGGGATTTAACGCTTGTCAATGGTATCCACAGTAGACGCCTCTGAAACACGAAATCAATGCTACTGGTGATCACCCATCTTAACTACAGATCACTTGTAATCTTCCACTGCCTGAGGGCTACGATGTTAATATTTTGTTATACATTTACATTATTTGTTAAGCATATTTAAATGGCATCCTGCTAGGGAGAATCATTTGCCCAAAACTGTTACTTGCCTCATGACAAATAATCCACTCCAGCCTGGTTTGTTGGATATGTCCTTGCATGTTTGAGTTTCGGTTGCAACTTTAATATTTGCGTTTACGTTTTTTATTAATACAGCACCAATTTTCGAATGTAAAAGACTCGGCTATAAAATGATAAACCACGCTAACAAACGTTCAGTTATCTGATTTGCTCCTTGCTTGTATTTCTATTATAAATCTTTGTCGTTGTTGTTTTTGGTGTTTTCTAGTTTAAACAATATGCCGGAGTATTTACCGTGTTTCTCTGTTCCAGGGCCTACATCTCATCACCGTACACAGACAAGAACATACGAATGTTATAAACGCATCACATCGCACTCACCATTTAAGCACAAACTCATTGAGAATTATTTTTTCCAGCTACTTAAATTATATAAATGTTTATGGAATATACTTATATTTCCAAGTACAACTCTTATGTACTCCACTATATATACAATGTATAGGCTTTTTTTACAAATATTTATTTATAATTGTAACATTATAATTAGCTGTAAGTGTAATGAAACGTAACGGTTCTTACCAATTTTGAAAATACATTGTTAAGATTTTTCCTCTACTCCCCGCTTTCTGTCAAGTATATTGGCGATAAAATAATTATTGTTAGATTAGTTTAGATATCGCTAGAGCCCACCTTGTAGAAATTTTTGATATGGCATCATTCATTACCATTTTACAATAAACCACGAGTTGGAAATCTGTGACGTTAGCCAAAGTATGAGAAACGAGGATATGAAAAATATTGTCGCTACCTCATTTTCACTACATCACGCAGTGTATGTTGAAAGTTACCAGTTAATGAAATCTTGTTTCTAATATTATTATATTTACCGATCTACAGCTCCTGTGAGGAACTAAAAATCAATGTATACTTATTATAGTTTATAAGTGCTTGTACGCGCACAACCAATCTGTGTTGTCAGTAAATGCAATGAATTAACTTATAATAATGTCACCTGCGCTTGAAGCTTGAAATGTTGAAAACGACTATTCTAGATAGTAGTTACGCCAGATGGCAACACTTATAAGTGACCAGTAATATATTATGATCCCTGAGTTCTGTGTGCAAGGTTCTGTTTTCTGTGTGTGGCTGGCGTGTATAGGTAAACGTCCATTTTGATGGCAAGGCTAAATTATAGTGCCTAACATTTTAAAATATGTGCATTTTTCAATGCCATAGATACGCGACTGTTGTCAGAAAATTGGACATGGCCTGTTAAAAAGAAAAATACATTTGCTACAAGTACTTTGCGTACTTTGAAGTATATTTCTCATTTAATCTTAAAAATGTTGCCAGTTGAGAAACAATAAAACTGGAATACTGTAAAATTATGGTACGCCCAAGAAAAAAAAATGAAACTTAAAAAAATATTTGTACATACAAACTCAAATGTCCAAAATGGGAGCAAAAAACTACCAAATTATAACTTTCCTGGAGTACACGAATATAGTTTTTAAATACAAAATTAAAGTAATGACTAAATTAAATATCAGTCGTCAACACACAAATAATTTAAATAAAAAGTAAGTTATATAAAAATATATAATACAATATTACAGAGTATTTGTAGCAGAGTAATCTACGTATAATTTATTTGTTTAAATTAATTAACACATGACAAAATGTACTCTTATTATTTAGTATACATGTTAAAGCATAATTCGTATGTGATTTACAAATATCCGATGAAATATTATTTATAAATGTTGGCATTGTGTTTCTGTAATTTTATTTTCCTCTTTTTAATAAAAAAATACCTTTTTTTAATTTGCTGTCTTTTATTTACCACACTTTAAAAATTTGTAACATTCACATTTTATACGACAGTGAGAGATAAAATTATGGAAGGTAGAGGTAAGGAAAACTACCTTATACAGAGGATAACTTGAAACAGTGTCCAGCTTTAAGCAGTAATAGTTCATAAATTCACCACCATGGCGCTCACGAGCAAAAACTGTATGATGTGATTTAAACAGTTGTAGTCAAGTATTCTGAGTAGAAAAATATATTTTTGGTGATTACAGGAGCCGAAAACGATTTAGTAAATCCTACTATCTTATCCTACTCTAATAATAAAACCTTTTATCGATTTCTCTAAAATGTACCGTCTTGCCACACTAGCGCCACCCCAATTTAACGCATTCTAACGAAAACTTTTTCATACACTGAGATAGTTATTCGTATCTCAACCCTCAACCTCCATAGATAAAATCAAACGTAATTAATTAAATCTGATAATCATCGTTATTAGTACTTGAAACCAAATATAGACTTACCGACTAGAATAGTTGCGTTATTATAATACGTAGATAGTTTGCAGTAAAATATTTAATAATAATTAAATGGCCAAGACATACATAGATTTAAAAAAAAATTTAAGGTTTTTGACGCAGTTCTAAAAGTTCTTTGTGTTATACTTACCGACAACATAACCTATATACGTAAAAAGTTTGTATGTGTAGTCTGGAGGATTTCTTATGACTACATTTTGGACATTCTCTGAACTGCCTATGGATCTATGGATCACACGCTCTTTTTACATAGCGTGCCTTTCAAAATTCTTACATTATTTAAACAGTATCCGGGTATGACGTATTTTCGATTAAAAACATCTAATTTCAAACAAAACTGAAGTTCAATTTTGAAACGCATCTAGGCAGAGTAGTTTAATGCTCATACATTTCACCAGTTATGTCCAATGGAATAGGTACTGGGCCTTTTGCCATAAACGGGGCACAAATCAAATGAAACGAGAATTTCAAGGTAGAATAACCAATACTACTTTACCCGCCCCGGCGATCAAACCCAAGACCTCTTGCACAGTTTGCAACTACTAGAGCAACAAGGCAGTCAACTATACAAACTTTTAACCAATATAAACACTGCTCTTAGCGGCAGTAACGAGTGCAATGCTGATTCTTTTGTAGTCGAAGTCCGTACGAAAGGTATTTCAAATTGTCGAATTATTTTTTCTATATTAACATATACTTGGAACATTAAAATACACAGGATTATTTTACGTTACATAGTTCAAATTTGAAACGTGTTCTAATTAAATTTCAATGCTTCAGCTCCGACTTGACTAATGTCTAGCAAAACAAACTTATCGCATTCTGTCCGATAATCATTTTTATTAACTATCTTCTTTTGGTAGGGCGTCAGATGAAGTTGATAATATTAAAAAAGTTGCTGTATTAAATTGAGGATGCTATATTAAATGAGTCCAGGAAAATGACCTAAATTTCAAACGCAGGTTTCAGTTGGGCATTTAAAAATAAATAAATAAAACGAACAGTCTTACTTAGCAATAAATTTATTGACTTCAGCGTATGTACATACAACATGTAAGCTATCTTTCCAGTACAGTAAACGCCAAATCACACCGTCCTCACCACAGCTTGTAATCGTTTAAATATATAATAATATAGCGTTACGAGAGAAAACATTAGTTGAATATTTCTAGGAACTACTGAGAAAATATCAGGATTTGACACTGTTATCGACTTGATGACGTCACAGATAATGTAGTTAAAAAAAACAGTTTATCTGCAGCCATAGTTTTCGCCCTGTATGTAAATTAAATAAATAATACGACTGTTAGATATACATGTTCATCTTGCAGTTGTTAATCTCAGGACCATAGCCCGTATTGATACTGAGGCGTGAGCATGAAAAAGTTTTAAACTTACAACATACGCTGGCAACGCGTGTTTTTCCCACAGATGTTTATTAACCTAGATCACGCCTCTGTACCATATATTGGCCGAACACCTCTCGCATACGGGATAGTTTATTTTAAAACTTATTTTACAGGCATCTATCGCGGGGCATTGACAACTTAGATGGAGTAAATAAATATATTTTTTATACGGCCAACCCTCCTTATCAAAACATTATGGCGTTTACATACTATTCAATCAGACCTCAGTTTCATAGCCATCCCACAGATATATAACATACATTATTAAATCTTGTTTCCACTTTTATCAGGTGGTCGCTTCAGTTTAGTTTGACGAAAGTTATGGCTGGTAATTGAAAAGCATGTCTTTTGGTAAGTTTCGTGTCGTTTACTGCTAGTTCGGGCATTTCGTGGCCCTTTGTCTTAGTCGCAATATTTTTGTATGGAATTGTCATTTAGGTTTTTTTAATATATGTCATGTTACAGAGTAGCCAGAAAAATCGTCAAAAGCACCAAATGAAAGTGGAACTTCGATTCTATGGTATTCACCAGTTACTATTAATACAGTTATAATTATATAAGTCATTTTTCTCCATTATGTAGAAAATACCCGAATAAATAAGAAATATAATGTAGGATAAGCGTGCTTCTAAGCAAAATTTACTTGTAAAATTTTTTAATAAATAAAAAATTCGATATAATAATCAATCAGCCTTGCCATTGAAAAATAATCAGCACTTACATAGAGCGAAAAGAAGCAAATGAAAAATGGGAAAACAAACAAAGCAGTACGATCACAAAAAAATATATAATTCGTTACCAAGTTCTATTTACAATAATCGGCGTGACTACAAAAAATTGTAAGGACGAAATCGCAAAACAAGTACAACACAAAATGGTAACCTATGCTAGCTGATACTACGGCCCGTACGCGGGGCAGCCCGAATAAATACAATAGCAATATAAATACACTATTTCCACCGGCAAGAATGACAATGAATGTGACGAGAAAAATTCAATCAAAATCATTATATTAAACTGTCTTGACTTCAGTGATTTGTCACTGATTGAATATATTGAATATATTTCATTCACAGTATCACTGGTTAGAATTGTACAGCAATACCAACCCGTGATATACATATTTTATTAATAGACAAAATCATTAGAGATCGTTATGATAACGAAGACGTAATGTTCCCCAAATTATGGGCAAAAAGTAACAGCATTGGCAACACAAGTGTCTAAATGTCAACTGTCATTTAAACGTCACCGAGGTTCATTGTCGATCTTGGCGGTAAAAACGTGCTATCACTACATCACTGAATAAAACACGAAAAAAAAATCATACGCTAACGCGAACTGAAAAGCTAAACTGTTTAATTGTTATACAAATCAATTAATCATAATTATGTATTAAATCATAATAGTATATAAGCGTAATTACATTTTGTAATCGTATCTGTCTATACCGAGGCGCACACAGTGCAGCAGCCAAGTTCGCAGCGAACTCGGCGTTGCGAGCAATTGCTATATTCGAATCTGTATAACACTAGAATTAAAAAAAAAACAAACCAATGCTGCCTATGTCGATCAATCAAAATGGCATACAATTTGATAATTTCACGTGACGAAATAAATATAAAATAATAATCTTTGACGTAACTGAGACCAATACAACGTAATTTTTTTTTCTCTTCATCCTTTTATTAGTAAATCGAACTAAATTTGGTTAGTTACCTTTATAGTTACATTAATACTATCCATTTACTCTTATCTTACACGTTACAATAGTTACATAAATATCACTAAGTGTTATTCACCGTCTAGGGGATGCGTAACGATTATTTTATTATATTATTTTTTTGTTTATATTCGTTCATAAACGAAATTGTGTAAATTGAACTAAACGGGGAATTGAATAAAAAAAACGACTATAAATGCACACTCAGTCGAAAAGCAAAACTGAAAAAAAAACGAAAAATGCAGTATAACGCGCGTTCCAGCACCAGTTCTCATGTCGTGAAAAAAAAACCCAATCAATACAAAGCACACACGTACCGCGTTTAAAATTCGAACGCAATCCGCGAACATCCCAAAAGAGAACGTTCTCGATGCGGCAATAAACTATTTTAAAAAACTGCGTGTAAAAGTGTAAATGTAATAAAATTGCTGTGTGTATGTCAATAATATTCCAATTGGAACGTTTTCATATTATTCGTAGGCCGCGAGCAGAGTTGGCTAGCCTGGAATGATACATTCAGTCGGTTGAAACACGAGACTTAAAATTAAGAAAGAGCACGGCGCGCGCGCCGCGGCTAATATTAACCGATAACGTCTCTGTACTACTAAGAACGATGTACTTCTCGCGATCCAACGTCTTTTTAATATTGTGATATATTTCGTATATATATGGGTTATGGCTTCGTCTGTGGTCGGGCGAGGGTGGACTGTCGCTGACGAAGCGTTTCTGAAGCCCTTAATAGCTAGTTTGGCCTATATTTTGCATCTACGTGACCGGATGCCTTAATAAAACATTTAATGGTGTGACGTTCCAAACTCGTTAATCAATTTTTATTAACTGATTTATTTCGATATAAACTATTAAATTTAATCAATATAATAGGCATTGTTTAAAGTAATTTGTTGTCAAACATTTTTAACCTCATTTTAAGAGAACAAATACTCCAAAATGAAATTGACCCAAAGTTAAAAACTTATTGTTCTGGAAGACGTCATGCTCGTGGAGCTGGAAGAGCATCCAAAGTTGATTGAAAAATAAATGATAACTTATAAACATAGTCTTTCACCCGACCACAGAGGAAAATGGCGTAACATACATTCATTAATAATATTTCTATATAATACTTAATACTAGGCTGTCGCGTATGGCAACACAGGACAATGTGACAGACTATAGTAGACTTTATAATTGCAAACGGGTACAGAATTATTTTCTATAAATAAAAGTATATAGCTCGTGAAATAATAGAAAAAAAACCAAACAGTTTTAATTCTCCTATAAACAAATTTAACACTATGAAGTGTACTATAGTACATGCTGACAATTCGATAGCAATTATTTAAAAAAGAACTATACGTGAATTTATTTTAAAGTCATTCAGTACATGACTGAACTAAATAGTTCAGTACCCGCTTGGCCAGTTTTCCCTGTTGCCAGCTAACGCGGTTCAATTTCAATAAATACCGAGTAATATTAGTTACATAACTTCACACTACTTGAATATTACACGTATATTTTTATTGGCCATTTTTTACTGTGCGCTTCGTCACCATCAAAAAAATAAAACTACGACAGAACAGACAGACAAGCTCCCCGCGTAGGTATATTTAGCAGAAAAAAATAAGGGACTCATAATTTTTTGTTTCCCATAGAGTATAGAAAAGGATGCGTGTTGTCTATGCGCACTGATTTATTTTAATATGACTAATAAATAATATACACACACAAAGGCGCTCAGTAAAAAACAGCGAATATTATTTAAAGACGCCCCAGTCCTTACATCTACGTACACAGTATATATACGTATCCGAATAAATATTTTTAAGTATAAAATTAAAAAAAAAACAACATGTTTTATGCTTCGATATTCGTGCGTATGTCTAACTTTTTTTTAAATATTATTTCGATCACCTTCATCTCGAATTACGTACAAATTTTTCGTTTCCTCGCCTTGCTCTCCTTTTTCATACTGGCATCACTGAGCCGTCGCGAAATATTGCCACGTTTGTCGTTGTTGATCGAATAGCGAAAAATTGCGCATTCGCGAATGGCAACCCTAATTATACGTAATACGTCATATTTTGATCACATTACACCGCGAATCCTACTGTCGAACAAATAGTTTTACATATATTTTATCCGTGTATAAAGAAATTATTATATACATAAAATTTTCGTCGTAAAAATTATGAATACACATTAGAAAATGAATTTAAAAAATGATAGTTTAAGCTTTATATAGGCTCGTTATAGTCTTTTAGTTTTATGGACAACACAAATCCGTGCAATGACGTCACAGGTAATTATAAATAGCATGTTGCATATTACATCATCACTTGTATGATAAACATCGACCAAATACAATTTGTCCATTTCAAATAAACGAGTTCACCTACATCCACATTTAATAATCACAGCAGGAAATAAAGTGAAGGAAATAAATTTATATATATATATGTGTGTGTGTGTTCGATGAGACACATGTATTTCAAAATTGACAGTTTTAAAATAAATGCAATCTGTTTTGTACATTTATATTGGTAATTGTAAAAGCCTTTATAATATTTTTCCATTATGATATTTAATTAAATTGATCACAAACCAGTAATGGACAATATTATAAGATCGGTTAGTTCATACGGGGTGGAAATAAGTTGAGGCCATATTAGTAATACAATTAATACTATCAAATGTTGTTAGCAAAAAGGCAGTCTTCAAAGAAAATTTAATTTAATCCTCGGAGCTTATTAATCATCCAGCCCGTATACAGAACAAGTATGTCATAATCACAAAGATTATTTAATAAAGGAATAAATTCCAAACACTTGGAGATTACAAAGGAATGTTCAAAATCACTCATTTTACGAAGGATAGTTTTGGGTAGATCTAGAATATGTGTATATAAATAAATATAAAACATTCGTCCGGCAGCGCGCGGGGCGGCGGGGCCGCGCGCTTACCTGCGGGCGAACTCCGCCTTCATCGCTGCAATACAATACAAAATATATTTTAATCATTACACATATTGCACAATACATAACAATATGTGATACCATACTACTGCGGGTTAAAACGTCCTTGGCAACATTATGTCAATCAACTGAGTTACAGGCGCTTTTTATCGAGGTTTTTCACTAATGCAAAATAGAACGTCTGATGTTTTTAATTGAAAGGTCATCATCATCTTCATCATGGACTTTTTTATCGGTCCACTGTTAGACTCGGGTCTCCTCTCTCAGAATGAGAAGGATGTGGCGGGCTGCCACCCTGACCGAGTGCCGGTTGAAATGTTGCCATTGGCAAACACACAGGAGCCTATCGGAAACGAGCAGGCTGAGTCCAGCTCACCGTCGAGGATGTCCCGCTTGACCTGGTGCAGCTGGTGGCGCATCTCCCGCAGCAGCTCCTGCTTGAAGGCGTCCCACTCGGCCGCCGACACGCAGCCGCCCTCAGCCGCGCCACCGTTGACTTGCTGCAAATGAAAAGCCTCATGAAGACCTCATAGCAACATTTTTGCTTCGTCTGTTGATGCCGAAAAAAATTTAATAGTAAGTAGAAACATTTTAAAGTAATAGGTTTTTTCTACACTCACATACAGAACAAACTCTTGGACTCCTCACACAAATATTCATGCTGGGTGATCCCCACTGACTCAGCTGCAAGGATTACAAATCACTGGGCTAACAAGCCAGTAAAAAAATATAAATGGCCGGACAAAGTAAGGTAAGAAATGCTTACAATAAATGTGTGAATACCTTCAAAATAGTCTCCTCGCTGGCTGAACCGAAGCGCTTCCGCACGGAGCGCGGGGACTGCGGCTGCTGGGGCGTGGCCGCTTCGGAGCTCGCTGCAAGTGGTAATATTTGGTACTGGTATTACTAAACAGAAATCAACGCCATCTATGAGATGAGGTATGATAACATATACATCAAAAACTCAATACTACCCTCTATGCAGTTATTCACATTTAATATTAATATTTAAGCTACAGATAATTTTAACAGTGGTAGAACTCAGTCGAGAGTTCTGCCGGGCAA
>DWEH01000320.1:0-12446 GCA_018245815.1 Apyrrothrix aesculapus | reverse complement strand
TAGAGATATTTGACACTCGGTGCTCTCTGCCTACCCCGTCAGGGACCTGGCGTGAAGATATGTATGTATGTATGTATTTGTTTTTAAAACGCCCGGTTGCTTAAACCGCTGTATCTTCGTTAGTTTTGCTTTGATGCATCTAAAAATTACAAACAATATTCTTGAAAGGTTTTCCATTCAGAAAACTAAATGAAAAATACCAGAAATAAAAGTTAAACTAGTTACCCTCTCCTTGAACACTGAAAAAAATAATTAGTGTAATTGCAGTGTTCCAACTTAAAATGAAAAATTTGTGAGAGCGGCATAATACTTACCATGAACCCATTGACGTAATTCGAAACAACGCGTCTTTTCTAGGGTTAATAATTTTGTTTTTTGTTGTTTTCTTTACGTAAAAGTACGTTTCGCGAAAAACCCAACACTTTTACTTCGACTAGGTACAAGTATTTAAAAAATTATAATAAGTTACGAATTGGCAGATGGGCGAAAATGGACCCATCTCCTTTGAGTGTGTTCAATTATATTAGCAAAATTGGATATGACCAGACCATACCTAGTTATCTACAATAATGTACGGAAATTGCATTTAAAGGCACAATGTATACATTGACATGTTTCGTCAATTAATGATTAAAATCGTGAGAAAAGCCAAAGGAAAAGAACACATTAGTAACATAGAACAATGGTAGAGGATTATCAGGTGACAAACATTCTGAGATTTTTTGACGTAAAAAAACTATATTTTATAACACACTATCGTCACTTATGCGCTCTTTACTTATAACATCGGCAAAAATAATGCTACTGTGACTATATCTACTGTTACTATGCATCCTAAAAGCACATAATATAATGTCATGATATTAGCGTCTTCAGACCAACAGAACATTTTAAGTAAATAATTATATGTTGGTATTAATTCCTAGCGTTTTTCGGGGGATGGCGTGAGTCTTACAATATTCTGTTTTTACTTTCAAAGACAAATTCGTCGTAAATCAGCCGTTATTAGGTGTCTTTTTACTAGACATCTTACTTTCCAATTGTTAATAACAACAAGTTTCAATTATATAAATATGACGAAAGTTGTGGCAAATAAAACGTTTTTGCGGAGAGTTTTATTCAAATATTTCAATGCGAATTGAAATAAGTGCTGCACTTCGCACAGCCAAAAAAAATCGAAGATAAATAATTGGGAGGAATTGCTTTAAGAAAACTCATCTTAAACATTTGAAGAGTTGACTAGGGTAATTCAGGGGTAGATGGCTATAAACAAGACTTGGCTCATTGATACTCGTGTAGTTTATGAACCGTAAACTAAATGACGCTGGTTACTAACTTCATTTAAGATGTGGTCATCTTTTACGGAAGAAAAGACTCTTCTGTTCTTCCTCGAAAGATTACTAGTCCTTATCGGTGTATCGACCATATGGCAAATTATACCGATGGAACGGAAATGCCGTTGTATTCAAATAATCGATTTCTTTCCATATTTATTTTAGATGCCCAATAAATACAAAAGGGCTGTAGCTTTGAGAGAAAATTGGACTGAAGAATCTTTAAAAATGCTGTTGGAGCTGTTAAAAATTATGGTTTATCCGTGCAAGGAGCAGCTATTCAGTACAATATTGTTGAAAAATTACTGACAAACATTGAGGATCATGATCATGAATATGACGTTAGCTACTTACGTTGACAATCATTTCTACTTTCCTATTGAACTGGATATGGCGACGGCATCGTTAGAGGATATTAAAATTGTGCTTCCTCTTGTAAATGTTGCAGCAAGAAAGACCAAACGTCCGACATTAATATTTGTTAGAATTGTTTACTTTTTTTCTTATTTTTCGTTGTTCTTATTTTTCCTCGTAACAGAGTACCCCAGGTACGGGGCCAAGTATCTATAGAAATAACTCAAGCACTTTCATTTCATCGTGCCCGTACATCAACAAGGCTTACGAAATAAATCACGATTTTTTTTTGTCATGCGTTTATTAAGAATTGGTTGGCGTGGAGCGATGAAATTTTGTGGACTCATGGATTTACAGCCTCCGCTTCGCCAAACGACGTATGATATTATAATCGATAACATTCATTCTGCTGCTTCAAGTATTGTTCAATTGGTGCTGAAACAAGCTGTGAAAGAAGAACAAGAAGAAATAACAAAAGAAAATCCGGGTGCTGATATCACAGAACTGACCGTTTCAGGAGATGAGACGTGGTGAAAACGTAGTTTCACCTCATTATACGGAGTTGCTGTTTTCATTGGTCAGTTACAGGAAAAGTCGTTGATTTTCTGCTAAAATCTTCTTATTGTGCTCAATGAAATTATTGGAATATTCACAAAAATACCGAGCAATATGAGGAATGGAAATCTCGTCACGATGAAAATTGTCAGGCCAATCATGAAGGGTCGTTAGGCAAAATGGAAGTAGACGCCATGATTGAATTATTTTCAAGATCTGTCGAAAAGCATAGAGGTATGTAAACTAATTATTTGGGGGATGGCGATTATAAGACGTACATGGGAATAATATACTCGTATGCATAAATCTTTTCCGGTTTTAATAATATATGGCACCACCGAGCAATACGCCACGTATAAATTCGGCACCACGTGAGTTTATTTGTATGAAAATAACTTACAAAAACACATACAAGTTGAGTCTGTCAATTGATAGCATCTCTGTTGAATAGTTAAGTGATCATGTCGACGTTTGTGCCTGATAAAGAACATTTGCGGAGCGCTTTACTTTTTCTCTTTCATCAAAAGAAAGTGTAGGCATCGTTTGCTGGTATATCATCCGAATCGAGGAGCGATGCCTCGGAGGAAATACCCAAAATACCAACGAGAGTTTCAACAGCTGTGTCTGGGTAATAGCACCGAAACACGTTTTTACGGGATGAAAAACCGTGTAAATTGCTTGCCAAACAGCGGCGTGCATTTATAACGAAGGGCTACAACCAGTTTTGAAAATTTTGGAGGTGATGGGAGTCAAACTTGGCCCTATCACCGCTCAATATGCCGATAAACGCGACAGTGATCGCGTACGCACAGGGAACCGCCACAGTTCTAAAGCTACAAAAGAGACTAGGTCGAGACGAAGGGAAGCTATGTGGGAGAAACACAACTTCTACGAGGAATCGGAAGGTCCATTGTATGGAGCAAACATCGCCGATTAACCCGAGGTAAGGTTTTTTCATGATTTTTCTACAACAAAAACTTTAAACGCGTTTATCTGAAAACAAGTTTTTTCGGTGCCTTGTTGATGAAATTTCGGAAACTATACGGCTGATAGTCATGAAATTTGGATGACATATTCTTAATAGTTATGGCTATAGTGCATATCATCAGATTTTTTAAATTTTGATTTTAAGAATTTTTTTTTACAACAAACGACAGAAAGACGCGTTTTTTCTTTATTTTTTCGAAGAACGTGCGCCATTTTGTTATTTTCGCGAATATAAAAAATCTGATGATATGCGCTATAGCCACTGACATACTGAATCAAAAACAGTTTTATTTATTTGTTTCAGATGACCAGTCTCGGAGATAACATCAACAAGCCACGAACATAACACTTTTACACGCGTTTTTCGATGCTATTGTTCCATTATAATAATTGGTGAAAAAAGTTAAAAAAAAATGTTTTCATGTACTTGAAAGATGTGTTTATTATTATACATAGGATCCATTTTATCCCATAATTTTTAGTAAAAATCCCCGAAAATTAATCGCGACAATAGCCTATTTTCGAGGCTCCCAAAGTGAGAAGACGCCTTAAAAAAAGTTCTTTTTGAACCGCATTTATCTGTAGATGAACAAATGTGTTCAACAATAGCTCGAAGTGTACTGAAACAATATTTACAGGTTAAACCTCATAAATGGGGATTTAAAATTTTTATTATACGAGGTGTGTTCAAAATACTTAATCATTTATGGAACCGGTCGCAAGCAGAATATCTGTCAAGGCTTCAACAACGGCCAAAGTGGCTTAAGGGGGTATTCTAGTGTAGAATTTTGAAAAAAATCAATAAAATATTTTTTTTCATACTTCCAAAGTTTAGACATTCAAGAATATGCGTTTAAAAGGATTTTTCAATATTCCTATTATTTCACAAGTTATAGCCGTTTTAGTGACGTGGCATCGGCTCCGGTCCGATTGCTACAAGTTGACAAAAGACGCTGGGCGTTCCCGAGCCCCTACTTATGAATGTCCTTTTCTATTGTATTGTATTCCTTATCTATATTTAATTGAAGGTCATAGAAACTGCTTTTGTTTGAATATTGTCCTTTTAGTTTCATTTTAAGTTACTTTTGTGGCAACCTTTATACTGAGTGGAAGTGCTAGCTCTGGCAACGTGTTTATTTTTGAAGTGATAATTATTTTGTAAATTTTGTAAAATGGATAGAAAATCTTCGAAATTCAGTTCTGCACGGCCATGCAGATAAAAAAAAAGGAGATTTTCAGGTAATCAATTTACTGTAGAAGAAGAAATCAGTTTCACTAGTGCATCTGCAGCAAAATTAAAAAAATCGCAGGATGAGGAAGTTATAATTAATAACAATTACGGTTATTGTATTCTAGAATTTTTTTCTGTTTTTACCACCCTTTCAACATTGATCCTGTGCTCTACATGTAAAAAAGAGATAAAATTTAGTCGTGCAGCTGCTCGTGGGTTAGGGTTTAAAATTGCTTTACAATGTGAGTGTGAGCAAGTACGATATATTCAATCATCGCCCTTTATAAATAAAGCATTCGAAGTAAATCGAAGAATTGTGGCAGCTATGAGATTGCTAGGAGTTGGAAGGGAAGGTATAAACATATTTTATAGTATGATGGACATTTGTCAAGGCTTGACTATTGGTACATACTACAGTTGTCTTGACAATTTATACACGGCCGCTTCAGCAGTTTACGATCAAATTATCTCAAAAGCCGTAAGAGAAGAAAAGGAATTAATATTAGAGTCTGATCCTCACGCTAATCCTAATCATTTGACTGTTTCCGGCGATGGCACGTGGAAAAAACGAGGCTTCAATTCTCTCTTTGGTGTTACTACGCTCATCGGCAAGTACAGTAAAAAAGTTGTTGATACGATAGTAAAATCAAGTTTTTGTCAAGGGTGTAATCTATGGAAACACAAAAAAAATGATGACATCGAAGCTTATCGAGATTGGTATGAGGAGCATGAAGAAGTATGTACCATAAATCATAAAGGAAGCGCTGGAAAAATGGAAGTTGATGCGATTGTTGAAATGTTTGGGAGATCGGAAACCAAGCATAATGCCAAATATATCGGATATATCGGAGATGGTGACTCAAAAACTTTCAAAGGCATTCTTGATATTAACCCCTACAATGATAATCCGGTGGTAGAAAAAAAGGAGTGTGTTGGGCACGTTCAGAAACGCATGGGTTCACGGTTACGTAAAGCCAAAAAAGATAATAAAGGTATTGGTGGCAAAGGCGCTGGTAAACTCACTGATAAGCTAATCAATGAATTATCTTTATATTATGGTTTGGCGATTCGTCGAAATCCAAATTCTGTTGAAGACATGAAGAGAGATGTGTGGGCAACCTACTTTCATAAAATTTCAACTAACGAAAATCCTCAACACATGAATTGTTCACTTAGTTGGTGCAAGTATCAGAAAGCAGTAGAAGACGGCACTATTGACGAATTTGACCACAAAAATCCTCCTCTAAATGATAACGTTATACAAGTAATAAAACCAATTTATGAAAGTTTATCAGCTGATTCTTTATTGGAACGATGTTTGGGTTCTGAAACCCAAAATAATAACGAATCGTTGAATTCATTGATTTGGACTTTTGCTCCGAAGCACATTCACGCTGGACTGAAGACGATTGAAATTGCCACTTTCTTCGCAGTTAGTATTTTTAATGAAGGTTATATACCCATATTAAAAATCTTAGCTGTGATGGGAATCACGATTGGCCCAGAAGCTAATGCTTTTGCAGCGAGACGGGACGAAACGCGTATCGAGCGCTCGGAATTCCGGACTTCAGAGGCGTCAAAGGAGGGTAGAACTGCTCGTCTTCATCAGAGAACATCGGAGAATGAGTATTTTGAAGTAGAGGAAGGATTTTTATATGGAGCAGGAATCGCTGATTAAAAATATGTAAGTATTCTGTATCATTCTATAAGTAAAATTGTCGAAAACTTGTCTCAAAACTTTGAACGCGTTTTTCTCGAAACTACTTTTTTCGAGCTGGCGGTAAGGATATATCGAGTTCTAATAGACCGATTTACTTCAAATTTGGAGAGGATGTTCTTTATACATCTCTTCATCGTGTGGTCCTTGCCCAAAAATATAACTTCTCATTTAGTATTTTTTAAAAATTCGGAATTGTTAAAAAATATGCAACAAGAAAATTTTTTTTTCATACTGCCGCCATTTTGTAAAAAAGTTTTTCTGGTTTTTGTTTTTCAGATCACCAGGAGGGTTGGTAGGATGCACGCCAGGACACCCTCTTTTATTTAGACCCCCCACTTTGACTGCTTGTAACTTTGTTAATTTTAATTTTTTTTTTATTAATTTTTTTATGTATGAATAACAAATTAATAAACAAATGATAAAAAAATTGATTGTAAAAGTATTTTTTGTTTCCTTTATACAGCGCTTCTAAAACCGGGCGAAATTTATGTCTCTACACTAGAATACACCCTTAAGCCACAGAAGGAATTAAGCATAGGAGATATTGTTCATATAAAATCTGACCACCTGCCACCAGGGAAGTGGATGCTAGGTAGGATAGTGGACAAGCATCCAGGTTCCGATGGCCTTACAAGAGTATACAGTGTGAAGAGTGGAGACACAGTAACCAAAAGATCTGTCACTAAATTATGTCCGTTGCCCATTGATGAAAATGTATAAGAATAATTCAGTACTGCATGTTGCCTTTGAAGCCAACACTTTATTGCAAACTTTATATCCTTTAGTTTTCTTGTTATGTATAGTTTTTATAGATTTTGAAAGGACTCATATAGTCCTTTGGTGGGCGGTATGTTTAGTCAAATCGTGTGTGCATGTAATGAGGTGTATTACAATTTAAGAGTCAGTCGCAATTAAACTTTCGTTAAGTGAACACGCCGTTTTTCTATAAAACCTGCTCCGCAAAAGTGACACTTAAACACAAAACCATATGGTTCTTCGAGCCGGATTCGTTTGGATTGCATCGCAGGTAAAGAAAAAAAGGTCGATCCACGAGAACAATAGAACCCGCCGCCGAAGAGATAAGACTTGTTTACTAAGACTATGACCACAGAAGCGAGTTGCGTTATAGAAGAGGTAGCGGTTTTATTACGGAAAACTCAAGTTAATTTAAAAAAGTGCCCGAAGGAGCGATTTACCAAAGGATACATTGAAACAAGAATATCTACTATTGAAGATTATTGGAAAACGTTTAGGAAGGCGCATGAAACTTTAGTAAAAAGTACACCGAGAGAACAAAAGGCAATAATACCTTACTTCGTAAATGAGGAATATCACATAAGTGAAGATCTGTACTTATGCCTTATTGCAGATTTAAAGGACATGTTGGCAAATAAAATACAGGCCCAAGAATCAGGTGAAGCTAGAAGTTCTAATACATCATTTGAAGCTGCGGGTCACTCTCAGATCAGACTGCCAACTATCCAACTTCCAATATTTACGGGAAACTACGAAGAATGGCCTACTTATCAAGACATGTTCCAATCGCTGGTTCATCAAAATACATCGCTCACTCAAGTACAAAAATTACATTACTTAAAAACGACGGTCGCCGGTGAAGCCGCATCCTTATTGAAGCATATTCAAGTTACGGAATCGAACTACGCTCAAGCGTGGAAAACGCTATCACACCGCTATGGTAATCACCGCCTTATTGTGAACGCACTATTACGAAGATTATTTACGCAAAGAAGATGCAATAGTCAATCCGCACAACAGTTAAAGCAACTTTTAGACACAACTTCCGAATGTTTACACAGCTTAAACAATTTGAAAATTTCTACGGATTCTTGGGATCCTTTTATAGTATTTCTGGTAGTGCAGAAATTGGACTCGGAGTCTCATAAGGATTGGGAACAGTGTGCCTACTCAAGTAGTTCGGACGAACTACCCACGTGGGATAATCTAAAACGATTTTTAGAAACAAGGTTCCGGACATTAGAAATGATTTCACCTGCATCTACGGGTACGAGTACTCTTCGGGAGCGAAATAATAAAGAACGTTCATTTCACGTTACTTCGACTGCTAATAAAAGTTGCGTTAAATGTAAAGAAGATCACACACTAAGCCACTGCAGTGAATTTATTAAGATGGAACCATCTGATCGAGGAATTTATGTAAAAAACGGCAAAATATGCTTCAATTGCTTGACACCAGGGCATAATTCGAATAAATGTCGAGTACCACAATCGTGTCGTGTGTGCAACAGACGCCATCATTCGCTACTACATCTTCCAAGAAGGGTGAATATACAGAATGAAGAAATAAATCAACCGTCAACGTCCACAGATGTAGAAGAAGTGAAGGTCAACACAATGATAGCGTCTCATCATCTCAGCGAGCACCGCGTTGCGTTACTTGCAACCGCACTTGTGATCGTCCGAAGTGAAGAAGGTCACGCCACGATTCTCAAGGCACTGGTGGACAAGGGGTCTCAGGCATGTTTTCTAAGCGAAAAGGCGGCTCAAATACTAAAGCTAAGAAGGTATTCTACAACAAAAATTGTTACCGGAATGGAGTCTATGAAGGCGGCTGTAAAGCAAGTAGTAAATATTCAAGTGAAGTCACGTTGGGAGTCAGAATTCAACCTGCCTGTGCAGGCATATATCATGTCTAGATCGCTGACTACCTATATACCTATACCTGAAAGAAGAATTTCCTATAACATATGGCCACACTTATCAGGTCTGAACTTGGCAGACCCAGACTATTGCACATCCGGAACAGTAGATCTCTTGTTGGGAGTGAAAGAATATGCAACTATACTCCAAGAAGGCTTAATCAAGGGTCCCCCAGGTACTCCATGCGCGCAAAATACCAGCCTAGGGTGGATTATATTCGGAGAAATCGATATGAAGTTAGACAAACACGAAAACACAGCTCTTGTAATGCACCAGCAAGTAGAAAAAGACACAGATGATATGAATATGCATGACCTTTTAAGAAGAATATGGGAAATCGATACGAATACGGATAGAATATTATCTAAAGAAGAGAAGCAATGCGAAGAACATTATGAAAGAACACATACACGCGACAGCACGGGACGATACGTTGTAAAATTACCATTCAAGAACAACATACATAAATCAGTTGAGGGTGATACTAAAACCATAGCAATGAACAGACTCAAACAGCTAGAAAGGAGATTTAGAAACGATTCACACCAGAAAGAAGAATACACAAAAGTTATAGAAGAATACAAAACACTAAAACACATGGAAGAGATACCTAAAGAAGAAATAAATAATGGGAAAATATACTTACCTCACCATGCGGTATGTCGCGAAGACAAGGAAACAACAAAGACACGTGTTGTTTTCGACGCCTCCTGCAAGGCCACGAGTGGTGTTTCCTTAAATGATGAGCTCCTGTTGGGACCGCAACTTCAAGAAGACCTCCGATGGCTTGTGATGAGATGGCGGATGCATGCTGTATGTTTTATAGCTGACATACAAAAAATGTACAGAATGAAATGGATGGATAAAAACCATTGTGAATATCAGAGAATCCTATGGCGTAGTGATCCATCTGAAGAAGTGAAGGAGTACAGATTACTGACGGTTACGTTTGGTACCGCGTCAGCGCCTTATCTCGCCGTACGAACGCTCTTACAACTCGCCAATGATGAAGGCTACAAATACCCAGAAGCAGCCAAAGTTCTCAAAGAAGACTTTTACGTTGATGACCTGATGTCCGGCTGCGACCTGCCTAGTGAAGCCATCCAAATCTGTAAAGACATGAAAGAATTATTAAGTTCAGGAGGTTTTCAGCTTAAAAAATGGGCGTCCAACAATGCAGATTTTATGAAATCTATTGAACCAAACGAACGGTCGGCAAGCACTCACATAGATTTAAATGTAGATGGAAAAGTAAAGACGTTGGGTGTTTTGTGGGACCTAGAAAATGATCAAATCGAATATAGCTTACCTTTGACTTCCTCACAATCCAGCAGTATCACGAAGCGCTCGATCTTATCTGCAATACAAAAATTATTTGATCCGTTGGGCTGGATAGCGCCGTGCCTCATTCTTGCGAAGATATTAATCCAACGCCTATGGCTTGAAAAATTATCATGGGACGACGAAATAAGCTCACCTTTAAGAAAAGAGTGGTTAAACATTTGCACTGACCTGTCAAATGTCAATAGTATTAAGATAAACCGTTGGCTAGGTACAATATCGACAGAGAAGGACGCTATACAACTCCACGGTTTCTGTGACGCTTCTATGAAAGCTTATGCTGCAGTTGTGTATTGTCGATTTGAACATCCTGATGGCACACCTCGCACAACATTAGTCGCTGCTAAGACCAGAGTGGCACCCTTAAAAACAGTCTCCCTGCCACGACTGGAGTTATGTGGGGCTGTTCTTCTTGCCCAGTTAATGAAACAGGTCAGCAGTGCTATGAGAGTACCTGCAACGAAAATGCACGCATGGACCGACTCAACAATAGTCCTTGCTTGGTTGTCCGGTGAACCCAGCAAATGGAAACCATTCGTAGCTAATCGCACGGTTGAAATTCTCAGCAGCATAAGTAGAAGTCAGTGGCACCACGTACAGTCCCATAATAACCCAGCCGATATCGGTTCTAGAGGAATGTTATTAATGGAACTTAAGAAAAATGAACTATGGTGGAAGGGGCCTAAATGGCTGTCGATGAAGGAAATAAATATAACAGAATTTAATAAATATAGTACAGATTTAGAAAAAAGGAAGTTACAGTCACACTTAAATATTGAAATGGAGCTACCTGAAAATAAAAAAATATTAAATTATGAAGATTATACAAGTTTATTAAAATTACAAAAAACGATAGTATACTGTATAAGGTTTTTAAACTACAAAAAATTAGAAAATATCAGAGATGCAAGACAGAAAGCAATGACCACTGAAGAATTAGATAAGGCATTAAAGATATGCATAAAAGATTCACAGAAAGAACATTTTGAGGAAGAAATAAATTTAATTAAATCTAAGAAGCAAGTAAAAAGGATCAGTTTATTGAAATCTTTGAATCCTTACCTGGATGATGAGAATATCCTCAGGGTGGGCGGACGGCTCCGCAACGCCGATATAAGCAATGATAATAAGCACCCTATAATCTTACATTATAAAAATAAGTTCACTTACCTTGTCGTTGCTGAAGCTCATTCGAAGACGTTGCACGGTGGTGTAGAACTGATGCTATGTTATCTCAGGTCCAAGTACTGGGTGATAAAAGCAAAACCTCTGGTGAAGAAATACATTCACAGATGTATAATCTGCTGCAAACAAAATTCTATTGTGAAGACCCAAGTGATGGGCGATCTTCCCAAAGTGAGAGTAACACCCTCACGTCCGTTCAGTCATGCTGGAGTTGATTTCGCAGGTCCAATACAAATCCTTACTAGCAAAGGAAGAGGAGCTAAGACAACCAAGGCATACATAGCCATATTTGTGTGTATGGCCACTAAGGCTGTACACTTAGAGTTAGTAGGAGACCTTAGCTCAGCATCATTTATTGGAGCATTTAAAAGATTTTGTGCACGACGAGGGCGGTGTTCTCACTTATGGAGTGACCAAGGTCGCAATTTTGTTGGCGCTAACAAGGAATTAGAGATAGCCTGGAAGGTTGCTTGTGTGGAGTTCTCTGATGAAGTAGCTGAGTCGCTTGCTAATGATGGCACCACGTGGCATTTTATACCTGCTTATAGTCCGAATTTTGGGGGCCTATGGGAAGCCGGAGTCAAATCCTTAAAGCATCACTTGAAAAGGATACTTACCACAAACCTTACTTTTGAAGAACTTGATACAGTGTTATGCCAGATAGAGGCTTGTTTAAATTCACGACCCTTATGCCCAGTAGATGAGTATGATGATGGTATAAATCCTTTGACGCCCGGACACTTTCTTATAGGAGAAGCACCAATTGCAGTACCAGAACCAAGCTTACGACACGTCAAAATAAGTAATTTGTCTCGGTGGCAACACTTGCAGAAAATACTTAATGATTTATGGAACCGGTGGCAAACAGAATATCTGTCAAGGCTTCAACAACGGCCAAAGTGGCTTAAGTCACAGAAGGAATTAAGCCTAGGAGATATTGTCCATATAAAATATGACCACCTGCCACCAGGGAAGTGGATGCTAGGTAGGATAGTGGACAAGCATCCAGGTTGCGATGGCCTTACAAGAGTATACAGTGTGAAGAGTGGAGACACAGTAA
>DWEH01000319.1:0-12449 GCA_018245815.1 Apyrrothrix aesculapus | reverse complement strand
ATTCTTAACGCGAAAAGACTATAGATAGTTAGTTATACTTAGGATAATTATGCCTATTACAATCAATAAGCCTATGCAGCAAAATGTTTAACAAAGTGAAATTTTAATGCACATAACATCTAATTATCAAGATGGCTAACTTGCTATATGACCAATTTTATTTAATTTTTTTAAAATATGTTTGCATAAAATCATGATGGAGGTAATGTTAAGCATTTTTATTGTACACTCACGAAAAGGAACTTGTTGAGTATGATGATGATCAGATTTCTTTTTTAAATAGCTTATGTTACAGATGCCTGAATCAATTTTCATAGTGATCAATGTATTTCTGTTTTAAGTGTGCAAACTAATGCAGTAACTCCAACAAAATTGTATTAGAATTACTTCAGCAATTCTAAGGCCAGCTCAAAGATTTTTTGTTTTTCCATCATATTTTTAATACAGGATGTGAATGCAGGACAAAACATCAGCCATGAGCTCACATGATCACTAGACCATTAGACACACACAGTAGCAGTATTCCCATTGCATTTAGGCATGTACTTAAGACTATGAATTTGGACATAATATATAGTGAACCTATAAAATTAAATTAACTGATGGACAAGAAAAATTAACTGGGTACTGGTCACACACAATTTTAACGAAACGAATGTAACTTCACACCTGTAATCCCTGAAGAGATAATTAAAGGAATGTAGTACACTCCCACCTTTCACCAGTTACATTTATGTCCCATTATGGAATAGGTGGTGAGTCTATTGCCATACACCGGGCACAAATCCAAGCTCTGAACCACTACTAGAAATTCTAATTTTAGAAAAACAATTAAAAGTACTGACAGAATAAGTAAAAAAACCAACAATAACATATTAAAACCAGAAAGCCTATATAGGACTGGAATTGTATGGTTGGAACATGGACTGAATTATGTTTGTAGTTACATAATATCAATATCTGGCAATCCAAATAAAGATCCTACCTTGAAGTGGTGTATCTTGACCTGGAGGGGCCCCGTCTTTGTGCTTATGCTTCTTATGTTTGCTCTTATGTCTCTTGGGTGGCGCGGCGCTCACGTATCGGTACTGTTCTGGTAAGGGGCCTGGGTGTAGCCTGAACCCTGCCAGCTGTGCACTGGTCAGAGGCAACAATTCTTTTCCACCAATAGGCCTCTTAGCTATAACTGATCCCAAGGTGCTGTTGTCCTCTTGCCCTGGACCGTCCACAATGCCAGGTAAATTTGGTAAAAAGGATGATAATGATTCTTTAAGTTTTTTTCCATTAAATTTGCTATAAGAGTGTTCCAGTCCGTAATATGCCATCAAGTTAGTAGCACCCGTGAGATCACATTCTCCTAAGGTCAAGAAAGCATGTGAAATATTTCGTTTACATCTACACATATTAAAATAAAAATGTAATACGTAAATAAATAAAAGACATTTTAAAATTATTTTTCTTTCATCTGGAATAGAACTAGACTATTGTAAAGCTGTTACCTGGTGGTTCTTTCATCAAATAGAAAGGTCCACTATGTACTATTGCAGGGTTTTTGCCAAGGGAGATGGTAGTTTTGAGAGTTCCAGACGAATCCTGGCGAGAGACGACTGGCGACCTCGCTCCTCGGGGCGAGGACTTCGGTGAATAAGGTTCTACTTTTCTAAACTGATCAGACATCATTTTGCATAGGCATTGTCTACTAAAACGGCCTTGAAAAAGAAAACAAAAATTATTAAAGAAAGTAATAGAAAATAAAACTGCCTTCCCTTGGCGAAGACGAAGTCGACTCTGCGCACAGATTGTAAATATAAAATGCAACTGTACCTATTCAAGGTGTTGATAGCGAGACAGATTGTTTAGAAACTGGAAAATACTAAAAGTGTAACTTTGTAATTTTCTATTCTACATGGTATGTGGAATTTATATATTTTCTTACCGTAGTTATGTACAAGAATTATGTTTATTAATTACTAAAGTTATTCTAGCATATTATTGTACGAAACTATAGGTACGAACATCACTAGTGGCAAGTAAAATTTCGTATTGCAAATTATAATTAATAATAAGCAGTTATAAATTAAGAAGGTATGTAATATAACAAATATTGAATCTAAACTATTGTTAAAAGAGGGTAAGAACTGTAATTAGTACAGTTAAAATTAAAATTTTGTGTTGTCTATGTTGATAACCACGTGTTTCTCATTATGTGGTACAACACTGGTATTAAAAAAGTAAGCGTAAAAAAAAGTAAAAAATTGTCTGTGGCAAATGAATTAGCTTCTCGTAACGCGCTGTGAATTTCGATAGGTGTTTGGAAATAAACACCTTGAGGAGCCTAAGTGTATTTCTATGTGCATTCGTAAATTTTTTTAAAGTTGAAAAATGTTTATTCAACGTCATAAATGTGGTACAAAAGTGGTGCAACGCATCTGATATCATCATTCCTCGCAGTGCGAAGTGACGCCATTTTACGGGAATGACCAGCCCGCGGCTGCCTCCCATTAGGCCCGATGTAAGGAGCGCTCTACCCAAACGGATGCATGGAAACGAATCTTTATTGTTGTACTCGTACTGGACGTACGATTTCAGAGGTACGGTCACTATCATGCATTGTTGTTATCGTAATTCGAATCGCATTTTCGATTTCCTCTTGTTTGAATGTCTTTTGTTTCTCGCCAGTCAAACTTAGCACGTGTTTTGTATTCCAGAAAACTATGGAAGATGGTAATCCAGCCATTACGAAGGATGATAATATTGCTTCTGGCTTTGTGGCGAATTTGTATACTGATCGGCCCGCGAAGTTAACGGCGAACGGGCACGATTTAGCGGGCGAGCCGTCCAGCTCCTCCGACAGCGCGCCCGAGCAGCAGCGGCCTGGCAGCGACGCGGCCGACGATAAGTGCCGGAAGCGCATTAATCCGTTACGTATCCACCTCGGCAAGCGACCGTTTGTTGACAACTCCGTCACATACAACAGTGCGTGTAAAAAGAAAAAACCTTATAAACCCAGTGAACCCAGTGTATCGAAAAGTCCAGCGCCGAGAGTCCCTAAGCTCGTTCCTAAACAATTTGAACACACCCAATTTCACAATGCTCTATCACATGCCGAAAATGAGCAAGACAAGCCAGTCCCCAAGCTTGTGCCTAAAAGCCAATTACAACAATTTAAAAAGAGTAAAACTGAAAAAGGGTCCCAGTTAAAGGAATATGCTCAGAGTTTAGGACTTCAGCCAATGGTGAAATTCAAGTGTCGAAAGTGTTGTTCCATGACATTCAAGTCCCTGGCAATGTTGAAGGACCATCAGCTTATATGTCGAGCACAAGCAAAAGAACCAGCACTAAGTCCAGAGGCAGCACCAAGTGCAGATACCAGTAGTGGTCTGGCAAGAGTCACTCGAAAAGTGTACCTATGCTCTGCATGTGGGACATATTATGAAAATTGGAATCTTTTTCTTCATATGAGGGATGTTCATAATAGACACATTTGCCTATTCTGCTTAGGAATGTTTTCAAAAGCTGAAAAATTAGCATCACATTTAATCAACAAACACAATGTACAAGAATTTAATTACTCAAGTAAAGAGGAGTTCTGTAAAATTTATAATGGCACCTTGTATCTCATGTGCTGTGTTTGTGATGAGATCTGCAGTGAGCAGGATGATTTTTTTAATCATGATTGCAATAATATAAAGCCTAAACCTGTGCCAATGCTTGTCAGCAAGAATACAGCTAAGCCAAACAATGTAAGACAAATAAAAACTACTGCTCCAGAACAGTCAACAAATGGCCCTCCAACAATATCAAATAATACACAAAGAACTGGCAGTGAAAAGAAAGATCTATGTGAAGTTAAACCTGAGACCTACACATCACAACTACAAAAGACTATAACCACAACAAATTTTAAAAATATTAGTGATGTAAGTATAAGCTCAGATAATTCAGCTACAAGTAGTACACAAAGCAATATCTTTAGCTTTATGAATCTTGCTGCAGATCTTGAAAATCAAAAAATATATTCTAGTCCAGTACACCATGGAAATCAAAATTCGGGTCATAACACACCTAGCCTTCCAAATGGTGATGATAATGTAGAACAATCAGATGAAAGTGACTCGCCAGAACCTGATATTCCATCAACACCAGAAGAGAATTATCCTGTTAAGTCTGAACAACCACCCAGCCAACCAAGCCAACCAGAAAAAGAGGGTGGTATCAAATTAAAACTTAGTTTAAACAATGCAAACTCACCAGTAATTATAAATTCAACTGTAGATCCAACTATTGGACAACAGTATGCTAATAAGCCTCCAATACGCACAAGGCGACCGCCTAAGAGATATGAAAAACAAGCTCCAGTAGAAGCAGTTCCACAAGTAAAACCACAAACTATTAAAATGACAATTTGTGATAAAGCTGATAGTCCATTTGTTAAGACAACTGTATTTGATAATAGCACAGAAACAACATTACAAACACTAATTAATAATAATTTTGAATCTGAATGTAAGTTTGAAACTAAACCAGAAAACATAATAAAAACAACTATATATGATAATAAAATGGAGGAGGTTAATACATTAAACAGGGTTCCAAAGTTAACTGTAAGAGTTCCTAAAGAATTCTTGGATAAAAATTCTTCCAGTGATGATTCATCTGATAGTGATATCAGTGATCGGTTGACTGTTGATGATCACAGACTTGATACTAATATGGATGAAGTAGATAATAGTAAAAAGAAAGCCATTCCCGAGCAGCTACTACAGCCATTATTGCCATCTCAAGAATCAAGCCAGGAGGAGGATGAGGTTAAAACAGATCTTGAAACAGAATTTGAGCCTGAACCAGAGGAAAAAGTACAAACACCAGGGGAAATATTAGAGACTAAGCCGGAATTAAAGACTGAACTGCCAGAACAAGATGCATCTGTTGAATTAAATACTGAAGATCCAGTTGCAATGGATGAATGTGATATTCCTATTACTGAGCTGACTTTGGACAGACCAATTGATAAATATCCACTGAAGGACTTACTGAAAGTCTTCTTGGCCTCAACAGTTTTTAATTGTATCTATTGCAACCATGTCAGAAAGATAGCTGTGAATTGTGAACAGCTGGCTCTTCATATGGTAGCAGAACATAGGTTTTCTGCAACAGTAGATAGCATAACTGCTGAAGAGTTAATGCCGGAGACCATTACAGCTAAAGTGAAAGCCGGTGCTGAAGAACTATGTTCAGTATATATAAATTTGGACACTTATGATAGTGTTGATAAGTGTGATGATGTACAGTATAGTCATAATTTTGAATGTTTTCAGTGTTATTTTAAAACCACTGTTCACAAGGATCTCTATTTACATAATCGTAAAATGCACCAGAAAACAATTTTATTGTGTGTTATGTGTAAAAATAATTTTTATTCTTATAGTGAATTGCTATGTCATTTGTGCCCTGGAACATATGATTCTGTTTATGAAACAAAGTTTAGATGTTGTTTTTGTAATTTAGACACTATATCATCATCATTTAGATTAATGGTCCATCTTCGGAAGATACACCATACCTGTGATGTATGTTTAGAATTTTGCCAAAGTCAGGCACGTTTATCTAACCATGTCTGGAAACATAAGTTGCATCACTTATGTTATCGCTGTGGTATTGCGTATAGAAATAAGCTAGATATAACAAACCACCTGTTCTGGAAACATGGTACAGAGAGTGTGCTATGTAAAAGATGTTTACAAAAAAAGTGGCCACATGTCTATCATTTCTGCACACCTCCAGCTGTTTTTCCTTGTGACGATTGCAATTTACAATTTTCTCGGGCTGTATATTTGAAAGTGCATAGAAGATTTCATTCTGAAGAATATCCTCATGTATGTACTGAAGAAGATTGTACAGAAAAATTTGTATCGAAAAAGCTGTTAAATAAGCATGTTGAAGAACACAAAAAGAAATTGTTATTAGTAGATCATAATGAACAATCATTAGCTGTATCTAATGGAAATTTATCAGAAGAGGTAAAAGAGTCGATGGCTGTTATTGATTTAGTTGATGATAAGCCTAAAGAGGAAGCTGGATCTTCTGAAGTAAAAAATGAGGCTGAAACTGAACCTACATCCAAGAAATCAAGAAAGAAGAAATCAAAAGACAAAGATGCTCTTCTATTGGATATGAATTTACCTGCACTGAATTTGTCAGAAAGTGACAGTAGTGATGAATCTGACAGTGGCGCTCCTAATTCTGTGAAAGATGAGAAAATACAAGAAAAACCCCTTGAACAGACAGAAGAAATGGATGTGGAGATGAAGGAGGTAAAAGAAAATCCGCCAAAAACATCACTAATGGAAGTAGATGACGAAAAGTTACAACCAGCAGAAGACGAAAAGTCAAATCATCTTCATGTTTTAGATATATGGGATAATTTCCAAAAATATCAGGCGAAAGTGGAAAAGCAAAAGGAGAAAACACCTCCATTGGTTCCTATCAGGAAACATGTATGTGAATCTGATCATGATTATTGCCTAATACCAACTGATCTTAATGGTGATGATGACATGTTCAGTTTAGATAAAAAGAAGAACAAGAAATCTCCTAAGAAAAGACATGGCGATCTCACATCAAGTAGTAGCAGTACTAGTGATAGTGATACAAGTTGCTCATGTGGATCAAATTGCAGCTGTTCATTGAGCAGTGGTTCCTCGTCATCTAGTTCGTCAGATTCAGATTCATCAGATGAATCAAGTAATGAAAAGAAAAAGAGCAAATCGAAAAAGTCTCTTCCTAAAAGAAGGATAAGTAACGGTTCTAATGTTGATGTGATGGGAATGTCTGAAACTCCTGTATTAGTACCTGAAAAGCCAGAACCTTTAATTGCCGAAACTGATTTAGACACAGATGAAAGTGAGACCGATGAAGAATTTTATGATAAAAATCCACAACAAATTGTTAATAAATTACAGATAGAAAAGAAAAACCAGTTAATGGCGTCAATAACGCCTTCGGATGGTGGTTCTGTGTCTGAGGAAATGAGTCGATGTACTACCCCTGTCAAGGACGAAAAAGACCAAGAAATTAAAGAACCAAAGGAGGAAGAACCAGAAATAAAAGAAAAAACAAGTAGCAGTAAGAAAAAAAGTAAAAAGAAAAAGAGATCTAAGAGCTCTAAAAAACATGGACCTATTAAAATTAACATTCCTAAGGATGTGATAGCGAAATCGGAAGTGGAAATTACACCACCATTAGTACCAAATAAAATCACAATATCCTTGCAATCTAACACAGTACAAATACCCGAGACACCTAAGTCAGTAATACCTACCACTGATACCAGCACTCCTATTACAACGAAAGCGGAAAGCAAACGGGCGTCGAAGAGAAGGCGTGTCCCTAATAGGTTTTATGGTTACTCCAGCGATGAGGAGCCCCCTCTAACTATAACGGCCGCCTTAAAACCGCAGCTGCCACCGAAACTAGAGTGGCGAAAAGAGGATTTGCCTTCTCCAGTTACACACAAACCGAAAAAAGAAGTGCCTTCGACTGTAATACCTCAAAGATTATTTAATTATACGGAGCCTATCAGGTTAACTACACCCATACCTGACCCGGAACCTCCGCGAATATTAATGAACACAGAGTCGATGGAATCGAGTGACTCCGACTCGAGTGGTGAAGGTAATCTGGAAATATATCAAAGTAATAGCGAGCAGAGTTCGTATCCGGTGCCACCTCCGACTTACCTGAATTCCGGGACGTCAAGTCTGCCATATGCTTTCCAGAGGCCCGCGGCGCGGCAGGCGCGCGAGGGCGAGAGCGTGTACTGCTACTGCCGCTGTCCCTACGACGAGGTGTCGGAGATGATAGCGTGCGACGCCGAGGGTTGCTCCATTGAGTGGTTTCACTTTGAATGTGTCGGTATCATGGTACCGCCTAAAGGCAAATGGTACTGCCCTGAATGTAGAAAAAATCAAAGTTTCTCGGGTTACAGATAAGTCTTATCGAAATTTAGGTGTATATAAATATTCTGTATTGTTATCTGTATATAACTTATTGATGATTGTAGATAATTTAGCTTTACCTGTATATCTTCGTAGGTAGGTAGTTTGTGTAAGTTAGAATACTAGGTCTGAAAAATGTATCATTGTTATAAAAGTACATGTTATGCTTGATACTGGCTGTGCGGCCGTCTCTGTAACCTGACAAATTGTTAATGACATTAACGTATACAGCAAGATGAAAATATAAATCCAATTTTTGATACCAGTACTGTAATTTTATTTCTTATACACATAAGTGGTTAATGGGATTGATTGGTTATGGAAGGAGGGACTCGGGCGTTAACCTACACAAATAAGCTGCGACTTGGTTTAAGTGGTTCAAGTGGATCTCTATTATAAAACGGCGGCAAATTTAAAACTTGGAATTTTGTATACGGACAAATTTAACCTGTCTTTCAACGTGATGTGGTCTTTCAACTTTTCTACTTTTAATACAGTATAATAAAGGTCATAAATACAACACTGAACATTGGAAGTCATGGTTGAATTGGCTGCTACTTAGTAACATGACTATTCAGTTGCACGTTCGCTTTTCGCCTAAGTGTTCGAAATATAAAAAAATCAGTACAATTTACGGACAGTATCTTAATACGTACCAGTTAAAGATCGTACTGCTCTAACAGTTGGCCGGCGCGGCTTTAACTGGGTGATAGCAAGTGTCAAATTTCCGTATCTCTGCTTTTTGGAAGACAAGTACAAATTGCTACTATATAAGGCAGGTAAAAAGATGGGATTTTTGTTGAATGCCTCTAGCTGAACAACTACGCCTACTAAAACGTGTTGCGATATGAATTGGAACAGCGCGGTCGAATGTTCTGGATTTACAGTTGTGGAAAAGAACCTGTGTTCATTAGTAGCGTTATAGCTCATAGCCGTCATTATTTATCGAATGTATCTGCTTGTCTGGTACTTATTATAATCCGATACATTTACAGGAAGTGAGATATCGATATAATGGTAGAGCTCTACCGGATTTGACTCAATTTCATTTGCGATCTGCAAAAAATATCCCGCAGGCCGGCGTGCAAAATATTGGAGAGATTATGATACCTAAAATTTGAAGTGAACACTCGTGTATAGAGCAAATATAACTGATATTAACTATAACTAAGTGCATTATTCTATTTGATGTTGATATAAGCGATTGATTGTTGTTGAAGGGTTTATTGTGACGTTACGGATGTAAGTGGATTTAATAAACATGTTACATATTTTTATTTTACATGTTCACTTGGAGATTTTACGGCATAATCTTTTGTTTTGTTTTGCTGTCCTACGGTATTAGAAATTCAGTGTTTTTAGCTGTTTGTAACAGGTACGTGTTTTTTTGGAATTTAGAACCCATCAAACACAACTTGACGCGATTATAATTTAAGCGTTATACGTAGCGTGATAATAGTGATGAGTATTTTTAAATATCCCGTGTATTGTTTAAGATAGTGTAAACAATCAAGGTCTAAGTTAATATGGGAATACAAATTAATAATATTTTAATTATATATTATGTAGATATACTTCATATTAACGAATACTGGACTCGACTCAGTTCATAATCATCGCAGTATTATTATTGAACATAAAAAAAAATAGCGCGAGTGTATTAAGTCGCAGTAATGATAGATATTAAGAATGAAGAAGAAATGTACATATGTAATGTAATGTTTAGTGTGCCTACGTATAACATAGTGTACATACACATAATCAAGAGCCAGGTTCCGGTGCACGGAACTGATTTAATACGCTTGATGTATGACTTGGAAATGTATGATTCAATTCTATTAAAATGTTGCAATTATCTCACTCGTTATATTCATACAAAAATCTATACGTATCTAACGTGAGTAGCCAACGTATGTTGAATGAAACCTAATGTACTAAAATATAGTCCGAAAATAATACAGCCAATTATTTTAATTCATTATTGCATAATGAAATACAAGTCTAAACATGACTATCACTGGTCTCTACAGACACAAGTAATAGGCACACAACTAGGAAAAAGTGTTTTTTCTTTGCGCTTTTGTGTCCGCAGATTTAAGTTTTTACTATTTCGTCAAGTTCACAGTTTAAGTAGACCTACAACTATGTCGCCTGTGGCATTTGAAATCCTAATATGGAGCAAAGCTCAGTTCAATATTTACCAAAAAAGAGGTTAAAATTACCACAAACTATACGTAAACGTACGAAATACATAAATATTTAGTACCGATGACTCCGTGGTCGTTGTGTTGCAGACATTCAGCCGAAATTGACCGTTTTCGGGTTAGCATTATTGATATTTAAGGTGTTTTATTATGTGTGATTTTGTGCCTTAAAAGTCACATTAAGAACGCCTCAATGCTATAATTACCTGCATCTTTATAATGTTCCGCGCGTTAACAACTTGGGAACGATGCGTTGACCTTTGACCCAAAACTGGGGCAGTGTGATAAAGTATGTTTTTCCAATTTTGGATACATATCCATGAGTATAAGCGGGAATGTATGCGGGCTCTTTACATACTGGCTATTGAAACAACGTTGGTTGTTCCTAATACATATGCGATAGTGACGTTAGTTACTAGGACCACTTGATAATCATTATGATAACGCGGGAAATCCTTGTTCAATGGTTTAATTTTATTTCTATTTTTAACGATGGTTAGAACCTGTTTAATGTTATAGGTTATTATTGACTGTTGCCAGTTACAATACTTTGTTCAAGTAATACTTTAAGATATTCTTGTATTTAAGGGAAAATAAGACAAACAAGATTATTGAGTAATTTTAGGCACAAATAGTTTCGGTTTCTGAACTTGTATCGTATACCGCTAAGGTTCGATTGTTTCAGGCATTTTAAGTCAACAGATAATTTTCGGAACGAAACTTCACGAATTTGTTCTGAATATTTTCGTAAAATCATATTTACTTATTGTAATACTTTGTGATTTTAAGCTTTATGAATACTTAGTAATAAGTATAGTGATATTAAACTGTCTCCGTTTATAAATTATTATGTTATCGCATTTAGTATGACTATGACGAATATTAAAAATGATAAACTAACCTAAAATTGCAGTTTTTATTGTTTAAGTCAGGCGCGATTGTTACTTGCCCTGATAGTCTTGTATATCTTATATATTAATACGTGAAGCATCGAACTTTGCGCCCCTTTTACGAAAATTGGGTGAACGGAACAGTATGAAACTTGGCACAGTTAAAGTTCACATGGAGGATCAGTGCAGAAAGTGATTATTTTATTAAATAATGCGTTATAAATACCTTATTTTAACAAAATAACACATTATGCACACTGCGGCACACACACTAATATAAATACTGTACCTACGTCAGTGCTGCCAGTAGCAATAGTGTTACACGTATATATGTGTGAGTGTAGAGTGAGGATGGGTTTAGTGCGGGGACACATATTGATGTGTACTCTTTAACATAAGAACTTGAATAACGTTCGTATTTGAAATTTTATAAATGACGATCGAATTTCGATCGCTACTGGACCACTAGTATTAGTTATTTCACGATGTACATATTTAAATGGTACTGGCCGGGGTGGTCCTTGAATGGTGTTCGGTGGTTTTCACGAGCCTGTTCGTGCTTTACAGTACACTGAATAAGTTTTATCGATTTTTAGACAAAGTACATAATGTTTGTAAAAGATAGATGTGACATCGTGAAATGAGTTTCAGGTGTTTCTGAATCATCATCATCGTTATCATCAGCTGTTTAAGTCTATTGTACGTAGGCCTCTTCTCAGGGGTTTTGCCCATAATCCCCATGCTGGGCATGTGGGTTGGGCATCGCAGAGCACGGTCTCTCGCATCATCTACGCCGCTGCCTGTAGGCGGCCAGGGCATGTAGCCGTGCCTAGGCAGGTCACCATCTGGCAGCGCCGGGTTCAGTCGCCTCTTACGACACCCTGTATCCCGGCACGGGGTCGGGGAATGTATTCTTACTCCGCTCCGACACTTAAAGGTTCTGGTTCTGAACAGCAGAAACATTGTCGTACCACCAATAGGAGACCGATTGCAACTTAAAAACAGCTTTAGTATTGTGTGTTGCTTATAATATTTTTTAATCTAATAGTTAACTTATTTTACATCGTCAACCTTTATCAATGCCATGTTGGAGACAGAATTTCTAATATCTTAGAATGAGAAGGGATTATTCTAGTTTATTCAACCTCGTTAGACAAATTTGGTTTGTCAGATTTAGCTCTTTAGATTATAATACGAAGAATTCCAAGGCACAGATTTTTCCACTACGTCTGCCTTCACCTTCGAGTGATATTTATGTTAAAAAACAGAAATGGTGTCTAATGACTGGCCCGTTGGCGCAGTGGTTAGCGAACCTGACTGCTGCGCCGGGGGTCGTGGGTTCGATTCCCACCCAGAAT
>DWEH01000318.1:0-12459 GCA_018245815.1 Apyrrothrix aesculapus | reverse complement strand
TATCAAATGTATTCGTCAGTTAACAACGAAATTGTCATCATAAAAGTCAGTAACAACGTTCAATTACTCTCCGCTACTCTCTAATTGACAGTCGAGACAGTTCAAGTAAATGTCAATACTTGAATCAGCATTGATCAATCGGTTATACATCAACGGCCACCTGCGACGCATGGAAACACTGAAATGCACAACATACCACCAGTTTTATTGACTGTTCAAAATAAAAAGCCATTGTATGGTATTTCATTAGGTTTTTTTTCTGCAGTAGGTACCAAAAAGTACTAGGCATTTTAGTAGCCTAATGTATAAATGCCTGACATATTAATGTAATAAAATAAACATGACTACAAGAAAACTTGAAAGAGCCTACGTATCATTTTCGTGGTATTTTCATTAATTGGATTGAAGTGTCGACGACGTGAGTTCTATATTCAGAATTCAGAGGAAAAACAACACATACATATGTATGTGCTACAAGGTATTGCATGTTATTCTTTAAGTCTCAAAATGTTCCTAGGAATTAAACTTTGTGACCTTACAGTCCGACGTACGGCGTGTTTAATCAATTAATTGATTAATTAATGTAAGGACATGTGAGTAATATTAGACTACAAAATAGTATATATCACCATGGGACGAAAAGTTTTAATATGAAGCTATATTAGACGAAAATATATGTGATTATGATTTCAACCCACTGATGTCCGCCGTCAGACATAGGTACATAAATCTCTCCCAAAAGACGCCAGTTATCTGTGTTTTGGACCCACCGATTCTCCGCAGCCCTGACCAGGCCCACGGTCCATCTAGCAGTGTTCCACCCCACTCTGCGTTATTAGAATGCACAAATATTAAGCTGTATATATTTATTTGGCACTCTAAGCTCTCTGCCTACCCCGTCAGGGACCTGGCGTGAAGATATGTATGTATGTATATATTTATAAGTACGATGATTTAAAAGCTGTAACTTAATGTACAATTTACAATGGATGAATAAGAGCTTTTAAGGTTTCTAGATGAAGGATTAGATGTAAACTGGATACAGATTCAAAAGCAGAAAAGTTAATGACTTTAAATGAGGTTTTGACAGCATTAGCGATGATGATGACAGATGACAGATGATGATGGTAATGATGATGATGGTAATGATGATGATGGTAATGATGATGATGGCAATGATGAGAATGGTAATGATGATGATGGTAATGATGATGATGGTAATGATGATGACGATAATGATGATGATGGAAATGATGATGATTGCAATGATGATGATTGTAATGATGATGATGGTAATGATGATGATGGTAATGATGATGATGGTAATGGTGATGATGGTAATGGTGATGATGATAATGGTGATGATGGTAATAATGATGATGGTAATGATAGCGATGGTAATGACGATGATGAGATGACGACTATGACCGTGATGAATACAAAAAAAACACTGCACTTTTTGTAATAATTGTCATCATTTCTGTAACCACGCGCAGCCAGATATTTGGGTGTTATAGTAAAGACAGTGTATTTTGTTCACAACTTTAATACCCAATGAATGTAATATAGAATGTCGTTACGTAGGTATTTAGCTGCGATTCAATTATGTCATCTTACCCAAAACTATAAATACATTGAAATTTTAGAAATAGTCACATGTTTAAATTATATTACATGTTATAATAACATAATAGAGATATTTGGCACTCGGTGCTCTCTGCCTACCCCATCAGGGACCTGGCGTGAAGATATGTTGTATGTATGTAATAATGTCTCCGGCGTGTGTGTACCCATAGTGAGATGATTATGGAAGAATCACTTCAATCCTGTAGGGATAAAGGGAATTAGCACGCGGAGCTCTCTGTCTACCTCTTAAAGGACTAGGCGTGATGAAGTAATAAGAAAATATTAAAATAGTAATTGTGAATAATAAATATTACTAAATTAGTATATGATATGGAATTTCAGTGCGATATTTCTGCATTTATTCATATTTGTCTTATCCGTTTTGAATGTGTATTAATACTGTATACATATAAGAATAATTGTAATGGAAATACACTGAATTTTTAAAAATTACTATATGTGGCGTATGCAGATGCTTGATATTAAGATGTGTATTTAGTTGTTAAATGATAACCTAATTTTCTTTAAATTACGTATGAGGACATATACGAATTACACTGCTAATTTTGCAAATGTATTTATTTTATTTACACATTATTGTAATTCTTAATTACTTAATGTACCTAACACTTCATTAAAAATCCTGTTTTTTTATTTATTTTGTATTCATCAAGGGTTAAGCGCTGGAGAAGGCCACTAGGCATTGAGTTCACCTTTTGTGATACCTGCTCACTGATTTATATTATGGAATACATAAATCTGCGTAGGTTATATAAGAGTGGATTCAAAGTCTGATGGCACTGTCTACTAGTCAACCTAGGGTGATGGTCAGAAATTTGTGGTAGATTACAACAATAATACTGACGATATTAATAATAACAGACACAAAATGACGCAAATAATTTTTTTTCGTGCACTTACAGTTACAGAGTTTATACTTGTAGAGAATATATGCACTTTAAGATATAAAAGGATATTCGTATAAGCACTATTTGTAACTTTAGAGGTTACAAATGAGTAACACCTGACCCATAGGGTCTAAACAAGCTTCGGTAAGCTTACCTGTCTCGTGGCCCGCAGTATATGCTTTCATAGAACACCAAAGTGATAAAACTTCACTGCGGATAATTTTGTGGAAGATACGGTTTATAATTTAAGCTATCGTACGACTTTGCGATGTTTTAAAGTGCTATGAATGTGTTCGGCACGCGCGCATGCGCGAGCTATAGACGCGTCGTACACTGCGGTCCCTCAGACCGCATCTGTCAATATCACTAATAAACCCATCCTACCGCGTCCCGCTTGAAGTTGATTCATACCCGCTATCCGGGATCCGTATCACCGCATCGTTGTATAATAAAAAAATAATTATTTCATACAATTGATGACCATCATAAGGAATACGATGGATGACATTCAATTCAAATAAATGTGTTTCTGATTCAAGACAATTGATTAAATTGTGAACCGGGAAAAGGAATACGTACTAACATTCAGATTGAAGTGGATCTTAGAAATAAAAAAAAAATTGGTACTTAATAAATTCGCTATACATTACATTTGTGGAGCATTGTCAGTAAATAAATTTGCAAATAGTATTGACCATTTTTTTTGAAAACAGATTACATTGGCAAAAAGTTAATTAACAATACGGAAAAATTTTCATAGCCGAAAAAAATAATTTAATAAATAAAATGTTTACCGTAACACAAATTAACATTAAAAATAAAGCATATTGCAAATAGAATTATCTGTTATAATTTATACTGAATAAATTCATATTAGGCGGTAGATGACAAAAAGCAGTACTTAATTAGTGAAATATAAAATGCGTACCTGTGTCGGTGGTGTCGAGAGGAACAAGAACGATGTGTTTGCACATTTTGTATGTAACGTTATATTAACAATTTAAAAATTGACGCCACTGCGCGAGTTGTAAGATCGGGTTGATATTTTGGAAATATTTAATTTGTTTCTATGAGCGGCGGGTGTGCTCGCTGTCGGTGTGAGCGGTATTGGCCGGGGCGCACGGCTGTGGCGTATGGGCGCGTGCCGCATTCGGCCACTGTAGGCCTACTACTATTGACGATGCACCCGCGTTTTACTGCCGTACTATAGGGCTGTCAACTTTTATACTTTGTTCATATTTTATTTGCGCGATTTAATTTACCTAGTTTCTGGCGGTGGTATACACATTTGGAATCTACCTGTTGTAAAATAGTATAAATGTATCACTGACTTTACTATTATTTAGTATATTAATTTAATGATTACATTACATGATATTCTAGTTAACATTTTAGTCCGATTTCTGTCTGATATGACATAGATTTAAATGGTTCCTGAAATCCAAATCAATCTCTATCCTGTCTAACATATCGATAGTTACAAAATTGAAAATAAGTACGTAATGATCATTATAATTAAAATACCTACAAAATCTATACTCGAATTTTATTGATACAGCGTCATTATCTTACACAATTACATAATCTACAATCAATAAAACTGTAACTGATCAGTGTTTCATAGATTTAAAAAAAAAATTCTTATTAGAGGCCTTTAATAAAGCAGTAGAACCCAAAACAATGATTTTTAGAATGTTGTTTGTGCGTTTATGCACCATAATCTTAGAAACAACTTAGCCTATGTGGGGGCGGTGTTCACTGATGTATTGTGGTAAGCTTCACTTAACATTTAGCGTTTGTTTTATTTTAATAGGTTTATAAACAAAAAATATATGTAAATTTGAAGAAAATTGTGAAACATTGAAAAATTATTTAAAATTATAAATTTATTTAAAAATGCTGTACAGTTGATTTGGCTGAAACTTTGCTTATAGTCTAAAAATTATGACTATTGAAAGCTTATATTAACACAAATAATCCGTGTCGGGGCGGAAATCCTGTATCTGAGCGGAGTAAGAATACATTATTCGGACCCACGTCGGGATACCAGAGTATGGTAAGAGGTGACTGAACCCGGCGCTGGAAGATCTTACCTAAAGTTTAGCTCAAAAACTGAATTCAACATGAACGAAGTCGCAGGGTAACATAAAAATTATTCCATTCGAGCATATTGTAGATATTTCTTAGGCTATAATAAATTATACTGTTATGGATTATATGTAATATTATGTTATCTAAATGTATGATATTTATTTTCTAACTTCTGCTCTCTTTATCCCTTTTTAAAACGTAACATCACGCCTGTAATACCCGTAGAGGTAGGTAGAGGAGTGTAGTACACTCCCACGTTTTACCAGTTACGTTTACGTCCTATCATGGAATAGGTGGTGAGTCGATTGTCATACAACGGGCACAGACCTAGACTCCAAGCCGCTACTACAAATTTGAACTAAAAATTCTATTTATAAAAATTCAATAGTACTGGACTCGGGATTTAAACCTAGGACCTCTTGATTGGCAGTCGTCTCTCTATTTCTTTCTTAAACGTAACATCACGCCTGTAATCCCCGAAGAGGTAGGCAGAGGAGTGTAGTATACTCCCACGTTTCACCAGTTACGTTTACGTCCCAATATGGAATAGGTGGTGAGTCTATTGCCAATGTACGTACTTACTTGCCAAATTCCATGTGATCGCACCTATAATTGAGGTGACATTTTTTTATTTGGTTAGACTTTGTTGGTGCACCTCAACAAATAAATAAAACAGTATTTAATTGTTGTTGCAGTATTCATAAACGTTAAATCTTATGACTTGTACCACCCATCTAACCGTAGAATCAGTGGAGCGTCAACATCTTCCGCCGACTTCCGGCGAGTTGCCTTTCCACTTCGATTTAATGATCTATTCAATTTCCTATTTACCATGTATTAATTATTTTTGAAGTTAATGCATTCGTATATACTGGAGAGTTCCAGCTTAATTCAAAGATCAGATATGCCAATTATATCAAACTAGAGACCCGTCCCTGCTTCGCCCGGCTGCAATTCATTAGTAAAGGAAAAGCAATTGACACTACCGC
Source organism: Apyrrothrix aesculapus (assembly GCA_018245815.1). Taxonomy (NCBI): domain Eukaryota; kingdom Metazoa; phylum Arthropoda; class Insecta; order Lepidoptera; family Hesperiidae; genus Apyrrothrix; species Apyrrothrix aesculapus. The sequence continues at coordinate 6,845 of DWEH01000318.1, read as the reverse complement.
TCATCAATCAATAGCCTTACATTTATTTGAAACAAAATTGCAATAAAATTAAATAAACGAAGAAAAAACTATCTATATATTAGTGACAACGGTTTCGATCTCCGTTGCGTGATTTGAAAGAACTTGACTTGGGTGACTTCCTTGTATACCGAGTTAACCTTCAGTGCTGTAAGTCTTCGAGGTTGTATGCAAATGATGATGAGCTATAGAGACGTTATATCAGATCACCTGCATACTTCGTCAATGCAGATAGACTGATACAATAATTAATATATAGTTGTTATGTCGGAAGTTCTAAAATCGTTGAGTCCTAATCTACGATGCAGGTCGGTGATAATCTAAGATAACTATCTGTAATCTCTCCTTGCCATTAGCTAACGAACTTTCCAGAACATAGGATTAGCTATTAGCAAACTGCGATTCCATTTCCGGGTCGGGTATTGTTGGGTTTTTCTAACTTGAAATTCCTAGTAGCAGCTCGGAGTCCACACACAGTGCTTATGGTTCTTAATCGTATCTGTATTCTTTATAATGCCTTACATACATTTATGTACATACATATTTATTTGCCCCCATATAATATTACCGATTGCTTTTACGATTACACGCGTTTCAACTGTTGTGAAACTATTTGTAAGCTTGCCAGAGCTTAGGGCTGGCGATTTGATTGAGCAGAGAAAGTAACTCATACCTGATTATATGTGTACGGGCGTAATTCACCTATTTTTTTCGGGATGGCCCGACTAGATTCGGACCTGTAGAAGATCCTTCTTCATGAGGTTCCGCCGATTGCAGCGGGGTCGCAACGCAGACTGGAGACTCTCCATGCGTATGCGTCGTTTACATTTTCTTTCAATAAAGCATTGAAGCGCGATATACAAAGCACGTGTAAACTCGTAGGCCAAAACGAGAGTAAAGCGCGCAGAAATTACGCTAATCCGTAAGAGGCCATTGTCAATAGCGTTAAGAAAATTTAATAGCAATCTCGTACATATCTTATTAATGCTTGGTAAGATGAATATTCAAAACTTAAAAGGTTGCATTAATGAATCAGCATATTAATATGATTTTATTTGATTTGCGTAGTTCCTTTTTTACAAATATTTCTCGGCGCCAACCCTAATTCCAATACTTTAAATGCACGGCATCACCAGACTTTCAAAGATCAATGAGGTTTTTGAGAATGACTGTACATATCCGCGTATGAATTTACGATTTCAAGTAGGTATAGGTAGGTAAGTATGAATACGCGTCTTATGTGGTTCATACATTGTGTTTAAATACTATTCAATACCTATATTAAGAAATGAGGCGATTTGTTTAAGTCCATAAATACGTTGCTTGGCTGTTTGAATTTTAATCTTCATTTCCTTTTGAGACAAACAATCTTAACAAGTGCAAAAGTTCTCGAAGTTCCAAATATAATCCGGAAGTACATAAGTTTTATGAAGAGATAATTATGATACACCCATAGTACAGAAGTTTGAAAAAAATTCATAAATTTTGACATACAAGTTGATGCAATTTTCGAACGTTTCACCGACTGTCAAATGCATTCGCTGTAGTTCGGAGCATTTCAAATGCTGCAAGTATATTTGTATTGTACTGCAGTAGAAAGTCTGTATCCGTCACCATATAATGACGGACTTACAGATTGACATTGACATCTAAATCGCAAATCCATCAAATTATCCATGCCACGTTTTCTTGCCATCGATCTGAGTTTATAACAGTTAGTGCCATGTAAAAACCAACCGTGAAAAGTATAAGTATGAGTATTATAGACGAGATGTGAGTATGTTTCATTGAAACATATGTTACGTTGTTTTGGACTGACACTAAATATGGACTTTTTATCATTATTATTATTACATCAAACGCCAGGTCCCTTGCGGAGTGGACAAAGGGCATCCAGTGCTAAAAATCTCTAATCTTACAGAACTGAAGTGCTTCTTTTACATTCAAATGAAATTAATATGGACTTAGGCTCCGAACCAAAGGTTATTATTATTTTTATTAATAATACTTAATAATAATTGTATACGTATTGTAGCTTTAATATGAAGTATATGTAATCGTTTATACAGAAATTTTATTAAAGAGGCCATAAGCGCGGCTGAAAAACTTCCAATACAGATGTTCTAGTCTCGAATCCCGATATTCTCTGCTAAGACGAGTGTCGCCTGAAAGTGTGACAAGAATGAGTCACCCACCTTCCTAATCTTCCTTAATTATTACAAATTCAAACTATTCCTACTGAAACCACAATTTGTATTTGTTGAAATCCACCGCACCACATTGCTCCATCATAAAGTAACCATATGAATCATCGAAAGTTCCGTTAACTTTCTTGCATAACACCGTTCTTGCCAACTAACTCAGAAATCCGCTATTAGCATATCAAAGGACTTTGAACTTTTTTGCAATATCTTAAAGCTCATTATGGCTTGAGTTGGACAGAGAGTATTATTACAAAGGTTGTGCGAGAAAGGATGTCGTCATGCGAGTGTGGACTATTAATGTTTTGAAATTAGTATTTGAATAATGCTCTCGTAAAGGCGCTTACACAATTATCTTAAGTCGTTAACGAATTGGCCTTATTTGAATAAAATTGAGTACACGTTGATATTTGTAAACGCTCACAAGTAAACTAAGCTCATGTGTTATTAGGCATTTTAAACTGGAAATTCCCATTAGTAGCTCGGAGTCTAGATCTGTGTCCGGTGTATGACATAACTGGTGAAAACTGAGAGGACTACACCCCTCAGTCTACCCCTTCGGGGAAACATTGGCGTGGTATTATGTATGTAATTAATCAAAAATCTCTTTTTGTCTGTGCGGTTTCGATTAATGTTATACTGACATAGCCAGTAAGGGCTTGTTTACATTAGCCATAATTTAGAGTACATCCAAAATGGCGGGATTCTTATTTATCGTTCTTGTTTAGTACATTTGGAGAATCCGTTACAATTGTATCAAGTTATCCGTTACAAGTATCCGTTACAAGATACCTAGCAAAAATAGAGGTACATTTAGATTATCTTCATGCATACAGTCAATGAACTCCATTGACGATGTAAGATAAGAAAAAAAATATATATATATAATAAATAAATATAATACTGCCTCGTTGGTCGTGTTGGTTGCAAACGCGACTGCCGATCAGGAGGTCCGAGGTTCAAATCACAGGTCGGGTACTATTGGATTTTTCTAAAAATTAGAATTTCTAGTATTGGCTCGGAGGCTGGACTTGTGCCCGGTGTATGGCCATTGACTCACCACCTATTGCATAATGGGACGTAAACATAACTTGCGGAACGTGGGAGTGTTCACTCCTCTGCCTACCTCTTCGGGGATTACAGGCGTGATGTTACGTTTTTGTTACGTTATTTCCATATCTATATCAAACTAGTTCCATAGGCGATAGACGGTAGGAAAAAAGCAAAAACGTTCTTCTAATACATAACATATTATACGCGATGCCCCTCAATGTACATACAAACAAAGGTCTCAATTAGAGTACATGCACACATGCATGAATAAAAACATCTGTATGTTCGCGAGTGAAAGCGATTATGCAACGGACATCTGAGATGTATAATTCCGATGCAAATGTCCGATGTGCGGACAGTCAGCAGCCCCGGCCACGTGGCCTGCTCGCTCGCTTGTTGCGGCCCATTTGCGTTCTGCTGATGGGCGCGTGCTCCTCCGCGACTCGTGGACGCGTTGTCTCTTTTCGTTTAAGCTTGAAGTCAATTGGTCGCAACGTCAGCTAACAGCTAATGTTTATTTTTACATTCTCGTAGTATAGAGCGCACCCATCATTTATTGCTATGAATTTTTTTATAAAATTATTCGTGGTTTTTTAGCAAACCGCTAATAGTATGCAAAATGTTTTGTTACAGGCACGTTATACATTACACATATATGTAGATTCTGTATAATTGTTTATCGTGAGCGAGGGGGCGGATGTTCATGAAGCCTCGAGGGCCTCGGATAAATCCGAAACTTAACTGGGGTATCTCGAAAAAACATACAGGTTATAATAATGGTCGGGATTCAAACCTAGTATCTTACACTAGATAAACAGATATATAGTCAGTGCCAGACTGTTTATAGTAACAGGTGATGATGTTTTCCAAGCTAGTTCTGTCAGATGATTTAAAAAAAATTAAAATGAATAATTTGCAACAAAAAAAATTACACTAAGTTATACAAAGTGATTTCTCTCATTACATGGATAAGTAGTTTTCATAAGCCTTGAACGTATTTTGGGTTTTGTTTACAATACTTGTAAACGTCAGAATGTTCTGGAAATATTATCGAGTACTGACTAAGAAAAAAAGGAAAAGATCATTCAAATAAAATAAATAAGAAGAAAATAAACAACTCACCTGCTTCTAGAAAGGGTTGTAAAAGACGCTTACTATATATACATATATTTAACACATATGTTTTTGCTAACTTTTTAAAATGTTTGTTTAAACGAATACAATTTATAGAACTAAAGGTTATGTGCAATTGTTTCATATTACGAGTATGTAGTATGCGTCTTTGTATAGAAGAAAAATTTAGTAGTGTTAGTTCAAAATATAAAATATATGTAACTGATGTAAATATAATAGAATGTGAGGAAGCAAGACATAGTTAGAATAGAGCGAGAAAGAGATAAGGTTTATAGATACATAATTACAATTTACTATATACATGTATATATGTACCTGATGAAGTCACTGGATCGTAATAAAACCCTGAAAATTTCTAGAGAATTCTAGACTCCTCTAGAATGTTCTATCTATGTCTTGCCGCACGACCACATTTGAGCTCTATTAGTTGCCAATAGCGGTGTTAGGCTGCTATGAACACAATTGCGAAACAATAGAAAGGTATCGATGACATTAATCCGTAGTATTGTATAGGATATCTTCAAAAACAAAGAAAATATATCCATAAGAAATAAAACTACCTTTTGCAAAGTCTTTTTAGCTAAAATAAAGGTGTTCACGTCTTGTACTAAACACGTTTAAAATGTTTATTTCTCCCCTCATTCAATATATCATTTGCAGATATAAAAAGAAAACTATAATTAACAGCCAGCGAATTGGCCACGAAAAGCATTCGGTAATGAACAAAAAGAAACAATATTACAGATTAATAATATCAATTCAGAAGCGATTAAGATTCCCTTTCCAATGTTACGTAACCGTGGAGCAGCGCGGTGATGCCAAATTCACTTACTGTCATCATTTATAACTGGACCGTAATTTATTTCATTCGACGAGTATTCTATACTGTTCGAGTCGTGGACTCCGAGTATACCGGCTTTCGCTACTCTGTGGCAGCAGCCTTTGAGTAGACCACCGCAAGATCCTTCTAGGAGGCCCCCGACCATCCAACAGTAGAAGAAGAACTCGCATGTGCCTCCCTGAGCGCAGTCGTCGTCGTACCTATCTTTCACCAGCTCAGTTACAACTTCCACTTTATTTCCTAATTCGTTATCAATATGCAACAACTTTCCTTTTCTTATGTTATTTGTACTATAATCAGGCCTTTTCGTGTCTGTGTTTGTGCTTATCTCTTTTAAAATTTCGCTCACTCTTGTCATTTGCGCGTCCGATATCGGTTTAAATTCTGGCAACACGGTTGCGTTCGGATATTCGTAGTCGAATCTTTTTATAAATGGCAACAATGTGTTCGTCTGTATGAACATCGGTTTCAACAACTGTGGCGGTAATTTTCTCCTTTTTGACCGTTTTCCGTATAGAGCTCGATGTGGATCGTTGGCATCTGTTTAAATGAAAAATAATTAGTTAAATGAGGTTAATAAATGATAAGCTTTAGTAATTATAATGTACAATTAAATAATTACAATTTACAATAATATACAATTAATTCGGGCCACTGTTAAAAATGGAAATTAATCGTGTAAGGATGTGATGTAATGTATTGTGTTCTTCCATTCATTTGTAAAATTGTCTAAAATAACAAAGTAGACTAATATTTTTTTTATTTAACTTTTCTTAACTTTGGAGCGCACTTAAGTAGTTTGGGCTGTTATAAGTTATCACTACATGTGGTACAAGCCGAAATTTCTATTATAAGTAACGGATAATATATATGCAATCATATATGTAAACGGTCACTGATGTACATTTTCAGAAATTTCTGTTACAACATCATGTGTATGGTTTTATAGTAGAAAAATATATGCGGCAGCCTTTAAAACTGTTCAGAAGACGTTAGCACATTTTGTCAACATTAAAATCGCCGAGTAATTACTTATGAACTAAACCGAGAACCGGCAAGAATCGACACTCGCCATTACTGGTAGCTCATGCCTTAACGGATTGTGTAACCGCCATCGTGCACTAAATGGACAGAGGGCGCACTGTACGGTCGACAAAAAATATTACATTTGATTTGTCAGTTATAGTAAATATCTACTAAATTGGTTTCATTATTTGTGCTAAAACTGTTATAATAAATATGTACTAAATATTAATGTTCATATTAGCAATTTAGACCGCCTTTTGTACAATTTAATTAACTATTTTACTTGTTATTATAAAATATTTATATTAATAGACGCAGAGAAATCTGTGTACCCCTTTTTAAAAATATTGCACGCACGGAGGAGTGCGAGAATTGGCATAGTTACAGTTTATTTAGAGCAGTGCAAAGAGATAAAACTTTCATATGTGTGTTACAGGTGCATTAAATAAAATTATTATAAATGGTTTACGTTCGTACGGGCAATATTAAACACATAATATTCCGTGGACAAACAGTAGTACAGAGAAAAGATTTAAATAATAAATTCCTAAGAATTTTTGCAAATAAATCCA